>CAWUQF010000042.1:10000-54216 GCA_963924505.1 Agonopterix alstromeriana
GAAATCCTCATGGATACCCGTCGCCTTGGGGACGACGACGGGTTATGCCGGACTCCTACCGGCTAAAACCCCACCGTGTTCCACCTCATTACTTGAGTGCCGGGGTAGCGGGACCACGTTAAGTATTCGGCCACTCCCCGGCAGCGGCGGCACAAGGCCAAGCCTCTTGGAAGGGGAGGACTGGAGCGATTCCTCCCCTGACTACATGTGTGAGTGGCGCGCGGGAACACACGTCACGCCAACTCGAGCCCTGAAAACTGGACGCCGGACTTCCCCAAGTCCGACGCCCATGGCTCTAAGGAGGAGTCTGCGACTGAGGCTTTGCCGCAGTCGCAGGCTTCACCTTCTTCTGCTTCACAGGGTGCGCCACCACGCAGGCAGCGCTCCCACCGCAGTGGTCGGAGGGCTTCCCCGCCGCCTTGCAAACGACGCAAAGCGGCGGCAGAGTGCATTGACCGGCCAGATGGCCGGCCTGACCGCAGCGGTAACAAAGACCACTGCGGTCCACCTCCGACTTGCAACTCGCCCTAACGTGCCCCGGAAGGAGGCACCGGTAGCACCTCATTGGCCTCGGCGACAGGATTTTTACCTGCGCCGAGGACCAACCGACGGCCAGCCGTCCCCCCTCCGAGGCCTTTTTGGCCACTGCCACCGGGCAGCGCACCCAAGCCGTGCCTCTACTTGCTACGTCGCGGCGCACATCTCCCGCCTTGATGGATGCCGTTGGACATCCACCAACCCGGGAGACCGCCGCGATTAATTCCTCTGGCGTCACCGAGTCGTCCAGCCCCGAAATGCGCATCTCTGCACACTTCGTGGGTCGGCCGACTCGGATGGCCTCATCTCCGATCACCTGCCTGATCTTTTCGGCCAGGGCATCAGCCTTCTCGCCGGACTCTGTGCCCGGCACCTCCAAAATTCGCTGCCCCGACACTCCCACCCTGAACTGCAGGGCGGCAATGCCGAGGTCAGCCAGCTTAATCCGCTGTGACGCCTCGCGCAACACATTGGCGTAAGTTACGCCCCGCTTCTCAGCGTCTGGCTGCAACGTTAATGTCACAGCTGACGACTGAGGGGGGCGCAACTTAGGCTCCCTCTTCTTGGGTTGGACCTTGGGCGGAGACTTTGTCCCCGCCTTCGGCTTCCCCCTCTTCCCCACGTCAGTCCATTCTGCCTGTGAGGACTGGGACTGACGTGGCTCCAGAGTCTCATCTGCGCGAGGCGGCACAGAGGGTTTAGGCCCTTCTTTGGCCCGCTTCCCGCTCTTCTGCCCCTTTTCGATTCCTCCTCGTTTCCCCTTAAGGGGTTTAGGGGCAGGGCCCGGTTGAGGACCAGGCCTAGCCGGGGCCTCAGCTCGGGGTGTGTCATGCGCGAGAGGGGGGCGGATGCGCTCCTCGGGAAGCAGTCTCCCCTCCAACGCGTCGAACCGCGCGCTCACCATGGTCCCGACCTGGACCATGATGGAGCGCGTCAGTTCGTCGATCGGCACTGGGGGCGGCTGAGCCACCCGAGAGCGCAACTCCGCCACATCTTTACGGAGCGCGGCCACCTCAGACTGCAGACGGGTATTGTCCGCCTGCAGTCTCTCCGTTTCATCAGACGTGGAGCGCTTGCTCAGCTGCTCCACAGCCTGAGCGATCGCATCCGCCGCGTTTTTCAGGGCCTTCACGTCAGTGCCCTTCAGGTTTTTGCACCTGACGGCCACAGTCTTGATGACGCCTACATTGGCAACAATGCGGGGCACCAAACCCACCTCAGCTGGAGGCCTCTCGTCCTCCGTCACACTTGACTCGGAGAGGCGAGAGACCTCCAACTCCGCCAAGCGAAGCTCCTCCGCGTATTCCGCCTCCGCTTGGAGCCTAATCTCCTCACGCTTGGCGGCGTTCAGCGCCTCCTTTGCCCTTGCGAGGCCAACATATTGGCCAGTAGTTGGGGGGCGACCCCTCCCCCTCCTGGCCGTTCCAATCTTAGGAGCAGGCTGACCCATTGAGTGGTCAGCCAGCTCGTCGTACGGTCGCTTTAAAGATGACTCAGACGTAACCGACATCAAAGACGAATCGTCTGAGTCAATCTCCGAGTCAGGATCACCACGACCCTCCCGACTCACCAAACAATCACCCGTTACCGGGTCCACGGAACTACTTTTATATGATTTTTTCATGACTATTCCCACGATTATGGGTCGATCTACACATCACCCACTGGGTAACGCCCATTCCAGTGGGGGAAGGACTTACGGGCACACCGGGGTTGGCCCAGGTGCCCCAGCGGTTTTAACGACTTTACTGTCGGGTCTTATTGACTTTTCCTTGTCTCGGCCCGGCCAATGAAGGCAAGGCCATCGGTCGCCTGGAGCCGCTAGACATGATCAACGACACCCCAGGCGAAAACGATCTACGTCGTCCGGCGGTGGCGGGGAAGGAACTCCTTCCCGGCCTGCTCTACGGTAGTGTGAGTACACGCAGAGCCCGCCCTTGTCCCTCCACTGTGCCCTCTGATGAACAGAGGGACACGCGGAAGAACGAACTACACGTCGGGTCAAGCTGACCCGCCGCCCTCCGGTGGTTACATCTCAGTGATGCAACCACCCCACCTTGGGTTGGTTCGCGCCGGCAAGCCGGTACCCCCCATATCTGGGGGGCATTCCCCTATCCACCACCTGGGGACGCGCCCGATAGCAGACCCACCTGCCACGGGAACCTAACCTAACCTAACCTAACCTAACCTAACCTAACCTAACCTAACCTAACCTAACCTAACCTAACCTAACCTAACCTAACCTAACCTAACCTAACCTAACCTTTTTTTTTTTTTTTTTTTTAGGTGGGGAAATCCTCATGGATACCCGTCGCCTTGGGGACGACGACGGGTTATGCCGGACTCCTACCGGCTAAAACCCCACCGTGTTCCACCTCATCGCCTGAGTGCCGGGGTAGCGGGACCACATTACGTATTCGGCCGCTCCCCGACAGCGACGGCACAAGGCCAAGCCTCTTGGGAGGGGAGGACTGGAGCGATTCCTCCCCTAAACTACGCGTGTGAGTGGCGCGCGGGAACACACGTCACGCCAACTCGAGCCCTGAGAACTGGACGCCGGACTTCCCCAAGTCCGACGCCCATGGCTCTAAGGAGGAGTCTGCGACTGAGGCTTTGCCGCAGTCGCAGGCTTCGCCTTCTTCTTCGGAGGGTGCGCCACCACGCAGGCAGCGCTCCCACCACAATGGTCGGAGGGCTTCCCCGCCGCCTTGCAAACGACGCAAAGCGGCGGCAGAGAGCATTGACCGGCCAGATGGCCGGCCTGACCGCAGCGGTAACAAAGACCACTGCGGTCTACCTCCGACTTACAACTTGCCCTAACGTGCCCCGGAAGGAGGCACCGGTAGCACCTCATTGGCCTCGGCGACAGGATTTTTACCTGCGCCGAGGACCAACCGACGGCCAGCCGTCCCCCCTCCGAGGCCTTTTTGGCCACTGCCACCGGGCAGCGCACCCAAGCTGAACCTCTACTTGATACGTCGCGGCGCACATCTCCCGCCTTGATGGATGCCGTTGGGCATCCACCAACCCGGGAGACCGCCGCGATTAATTCCTCTGGCGTCACCGAGTCGTCCAGCCCCGAAATGCGCATCTCTGCACACTTCGTGGGTCGGCCGACTCGGATGGCCTCATCTCCGATCACCTGCCTGATCTTTTCGGCCAGGGCATCAGCCTTCTCGCCGGACTCTGTGCCCGGCACCTCCAAAATTCGCTGCCCCGACACTCCCACCCTGAACTGCAGGGCGGCAATGCCGAGGTCAGCCAGCTTAATCCGCTGTGACGCCTCGCGCAACACATTGGCGTAAGTTACGCCCCGCTTCTCAGCGTCTGGCTGCAACGTTAATGTCACAGCTGACGACTGAGGGAGGCGCAACTTAGGCTCCCTCTTAGGTTGGACCTTGGGCGGAGACTTTGTCCCCGCCTTCGGCTTCCCCTTCTTCCCCACGTCAGTCCATTCTGCCTGTGAGGACTGGGACTGACGTGGCTCCAGAGTCTCATCTGCGCGAGGCGGCACAGAGGGTTTAGGCCCTTCTTTGGCCCGCTTCCCGCTCTTCTGCCCCTTTTCGATTCCTCCTCGTTTCCCCTTAAGGGGTTTAGGGGCAGGGCCCGGTTGAGGACCAGGCCTAGCCGGGGCCTCAGCTCGGGGTGTGTCATGCGCGAGAGGGGGGCGGATGCGCTCCTCGGGAAGCAGTCTCCCCTCCAACGCGTCGAACCGCGCGCTCACCATGGTCCCGACCTGGACCATGATGGAGCGCGTCAGTTCGTCGATCGGCACTGGGGGCGGCTGAGCCACCCGAGAGCGCAACTCCGCCACATCTTTACGGAGCGCGGCCACCTCAGACTGCAGACGGGTATTGTCCGCCTGCAGTCTCTCCGTTTCATCAGACGTGGAGCGCTTGCTCAGCTGCTCCACAGCCTGAGCGATCGCATCCGCCGCGTTTTTCAGGGCCTTCACGTCAGTGCCCTTCAGGTTTTTGCACCTGACGGCCACAGTCTTAATGACGCCTACATTGGCAACAATGCGGGGCACCAAACCCACCTCAGCTGGAGGCCTCTCGTCCTCCGTCACACTTGACTCGGAGAGGCGAGAGACCTCCAACTCCGCCAAGCGAAGCTCCTCCGCGTATTCCGCCTCCGCTTGGAGCCTAATCTCCTCACGCTTGGCGGCGTTCAGCGCCTCCTTTGCCCTTGCGAGGCCAACATATTGGCCAGTAGTTGGGGGGCGACCCCTCCCCCTCCTGGCCGTTCCAATCTTAGGAGCAGGCTGACCCATTGAGTGGTCAGCCAGCTCGTCGTACGGTCGCTTTAAAGATGACTCAGACGTAACCGACATCAAAGACGAATCGTCTGAGTCAATCTCCGAGTCAGGATCACCACGACCCTCCCGACTCACCAAACAATCACCCGTTACCGGGTCCACGGAACTACTTTTATATGATTTTTTCATGACTATTCCCACGATTATGGGTCGATCTACACATCACCCACTGGGTAACGCCCATTCCAGTGGGGGAAGGACTTACGGGCACACCGGGGTTGGCCCAGGTGCCCCAGCGGTTTTAACGACTTTACTGTCGGGTCTTATTGACTTTTCCTTGTCTCGGCCCGGCCAATGAAGGCAAGGCCATCGGTCGCCTGGAGCCGCTAGACATGATCAACGACACCCCAGGCGATAACGATCTACGTCGTCCGGCGGTGGCGGGGAAGGAACTCCTTCCCGGCCTGCTCTACGGTAGTGTGAGTACACGCAGAGCCCGCCCTTGCCCCTCCACTGTGCCCTCTGATGAACAGAGGGACACGCGGAGGAACGAACTACACGTCGGGTCAAGCTGACCCGCCGCCCTCCGGTGGTTACATCTCAGTGATGCAACCACCCCACCTTGGGTTGGTTCGCGCCGGCAAGCCGGTACCCCCCATATCTGGGGGGCATTCCCCTATCCACCACCTGGGGACGCGCCCGATAGCAGACCCACCTGCCACGGGAACCTAACCTAACCTAACCTAACCTAACCTAACCTAACCTAACCTTTTTTTTTTTTTTTTTTTTTTTTTTTTTTTTTTTTTTTTTTTTTTTTTTTAGGTGGGGAAATCCTCATGGATACCCGTCGCCTTGGGGACGACGACGGGTTATGCCGGACTCCTACCGGCTAAAACCCCACCGTGTTCCACCTCATTACTTGAGTGCCGGGGTAGCGGGACCACGTTAAGTATTCGGCCACTCCCCGGCAGCGGCGGCACAAGGCCAAGCCTCTTGGAAGGGGAGGACTGGAGCGATTCCTCCCCTGACTACATGTGTGAGTGGCGCGCGGGAACACACGTCACGCCAACTCGAGCCCTGAATAACTGGACGCCGGACTTCCCCAAGTCCGACGCCCATGGCTCTAAGGAGGAGTCTGCGACTGAGGCTTTGCCGCAGTCGCAGGCTTCGCCTTCTTCTTCGGAGGGTGCGCCACCACGCAGGCAGCGCTCCCACCGCAATGGTCGGAGGGCTTCCCCGCCGCCTTGCAAACGACGCAAAGCGGCGGCAGAGTGCATTGACCGGCCAGATGGCCGGCCTGACCGCAGCGGTAACAAAGACCACTGCGGTCTACCTCCGACTTACAACACGCACGAACGTGCCCCGGAAGGAGGCATCGGTAGCACCTCATTGGCCTCGGCGACAGGATTTTTACCTGCGCCGAGGACCAACCGACGGCCAGCCGTCCCCCCTCCGAGGCCTTTTTGGCGACTGCCACCGGGCAGCGCACCCAAGCTGTGCCTCTACTTGCTACGTCGCGGCGCACATCTCCCGCCTTGATGGATGCCGTTGGGCATCCACCAACCCGGGAGACCGCCGCGATTAATTCCTCTGGCGTCACCGAGTCGTCCAGCCCCGAAATGCGCATCTCTGCACACTTCGTGGGTCGGCCGACTCGGATGGCCTCATCTCCGATGACCTGTCTTATTTTATCGGCCAGGGCATCAGCCTTCTCGCCGGACTCTGTGCCCGGCACCTCCAAAATTCGCTGCCCCGACACTCCCACCCTGAACTGCAGGGCGGCAATGCCGAGGTCAGCCAGCTTAATCCGCTGTGACGCCTCGCGCAACACATTGGCGTAAGTTACGCCCCGCTTCTCAGCGTCTGGCTGCAACGTTAGTGTCACAGCTGACGACTGAGGGGGGCGCAACTTAGGCTCCCTCTTCTTGGGTTGGACCTTGGGCGGAGACTTTGTCCCCGCCTTCGGCTTCCCCCTCTTCCCCACGTCAGTCCATTCTGCCTGTGAGGACTGGGACTGACGTGGCTCCAGAGCCTGTTCTGCGCGAGGCGGCACAGAGGGTTTTGGGCCTTCTTTGGCCGGCTTCCCACTCTTCTTCTGCCCCTTTTCTATTCCTACTCGTTTCCCCTTAAGGGGTTTAGGGGCAGGGCCCGGTTGAGGACCAGGACTAGCCGGGGCCCCAGCTCGGGGTGTGTCGTGCGCGAGAGGAGGGCGGATGCGCTCCTCGGGAAGCAGTCTCCCCTCCAACGCGTCGAACCGCGCGCTCACCATGGTCCCGACCTGGACCATGATGGAGCGCGTCAGTTCGTCGATCGGCACTGGGGGCGGCTGAGCCACCCGAGAGCGCAACTCCGCCACATCTTTACGGAGCGCGGCCACCTCAGACTGCAGACGGGTATTGTCCGCCTGCAGTCTCTCCGTCTCCTCGGAGGTAGAGCGCCTGCTCAGCTGCTCCACTGCCTGAGCGATCGCGTCCGCCGCGTTTTTCAGGGCCTTCACATCGGTGCCCTTCAGATTTTTGCACCTGACGGCCACAGTCTTTATGATGCCCACATTGGCAACAATGCGGGGCACCAAACCCACCTCTGCTGGAGGCCTCTCGTCCTCCGTCACACTTGACTCGGAGAGGCGAGAGACCTCCAACTCCGCCAAGCGAAGCTCCTCCGCGTATTCCGCCTCCGCTTGGAGCCTAATCTCCTCACGCTTGGCGGCGTTCAGCGCCAACCTAACCTAACCTAACCTAACCTTTTTTTTTTTTTTTTTTTTTTTTTAGGTGGGGAAATCCTCATGGATACCCGTCGCCTTGGGGACGACGACGGGTTATGCCGGACTCCTACCGGCTAAAACCCCACCGTGTTCCTCCTCGCCGCATAGTGCCGTAGGGCTTGGGTGCCCCGAAGGATTCTTCCAACCTCTACGGCAGCGGCCGACCTTAGGCCAAGCCTCTTGGAAGGGGAGGACTGGAGCGATTCCTCCCCTAAACTACATGTGTGAGTGGCGCGCGGGAACACACGTCACGCCAGCTCGAGCCCTGAAACTGGACGCCGGACTTCCCCAAGTCCGACGCCCATGGCTCTAAGGGGGAGTCTGCGACTGAGGCTTTGCCGCAGTCGCAGGCTTCACCTTCTTCTTCGAAGGGTGCGCCACCACGCAGGCAGCGCTCCCACCACAATGGTCGGAGGGCTTCCCCGCCGCCTTGCACACGACGCAAAGCGGCGGCAGAGAGCATTGACCGGCCAGATGGCCGGCCTGACCGCAGCGGTAACAGAGACCACTGCGGTCCACCTCCGACGTGCACCTCGCCCTCACGTGCCCCGGAAGGAGGCACCGGTAGCACCTCATTGGCCTCGGCGAAAGGATTTTTACCTGCGCCGAGGACCAACCGACGGCCAGCCGTCCCCCCTCCGAGGCCTTTTTGGCCACTGCCACCGGGCAGCGCACCCAAGCAGTGCCTCTGCTTGTAACGTCGCGGCGCACATCTCCCGCCTTGATGGATGCCGTTGGGCATCCACCAACCCGGGAGACCGCCGCGATCAATCCCTCAGGGGTCACCGAGTCGTCCAGCCCCGAAATGCGCATCTCTGCACACTTCGTGGGTCGGCCGACTCGGATGACCTCTTCTCCGAAAACCTCCTTCAGCTTGCCCGCCAGGGCATCGGCCTTCTCGCCGGACTCAGCCCCCGGCAACTCTAAAATTCTCTGCCCCGACACACCCACCCTGAATTGCAGGGCGGATATGCCGAGGTCAGCCAACTTTATCCGCTGTGACGCCTCGCGCAGCACATTGGCGTAAGTTATGCCCTCCTTCTCAGCATCCGGCTGTAACGTAATTGTCACAGCCGCTGTATGAGGGGGGCGTAACTTGACGACCCTCTTGGGTTGGGCCTTGGGCGGAGACTTTGTCCCCGCCTTCGGCTTCCCCTTCTTCCCCACTTCAGTCCATTCTGCCTGTGAGGACTGGGACTGAAGTGGCTCCAGAGTCTGTTCTGCGCGAGGCGGCACAGAGGGTTTTGGCCCTTCTTTGGGCCGCTTTCCACTCTTCTGCCCCTTTTCGTTGCCTCCTCGTTTCCTCTTGGGGGGTTTAGGGGCAGGGCCCGGCTGGGGAGCAGGGCCAGCCGGGTCCTCAACGCGTTCGTGAGCGAGAGGAGGGCGGAGGCGCTCCTCGGGGAGCAGTCTCCCCTCCAACGCGTCGAGACGCGCACTCACCATGGTCCCAACCTGGACCATGATGGTGCGCGTCAACTCCTCGAGTGGCACTGGGGGCGGCTGGGCGGTCCGAGAGCGCAGCTCAGCCACATCCTTCCGGAGCGCATTCAACTCAGACTGCAGACGGACATTGTCCGCCTGCAGTCTCTCCGTCTCATCGGAGGTGGAACGCCGATTGAGTTGCTCCACCGCCTGAGCAATCAGCTCCGCCGCATTTTTAAGGGCCTTAACGTCTGTGCCCTTCAGGTTTTTGGACCTTTTGGCCACAGTTTTGATTATGCCGACGTTGGACATAATTGTCGGCACAAGGCCAGTCTCCGCTGGAGGCCTCTCACCCTCCGACATACTTGACGCGTCGGAGAGGCGAGAAGCCTCCAACTCCGCCAATCGCAGTTCCTCCGCGTACTCCTCCTCCGCTTGGAGCCTAAGCTCCTCGCGTTTGGCGGCGTTCAGCGCCTCCTTGGCCTTGGCCAAGCCAACGTATTGGCCGGTCGTCGGGGGGCGACCCCTCCCTCTCTTGGCTGGAACAAGCCTTGGATAAAGGTTGCTCCCCGAATGCCCACCCAAGGCTTCAATCCGTCGCTTGAGCGACCCGTCGGACGGAACCGACATGACAGAATGATCCGAATCATCGTCCGAATCATCTCCGACACGACCATCCCGATTACAGATCACTCTTCCCGTTACCGGGACACGCCTGACATCTACCGAAGCAGGAGAACTACAAATCGCCGAAGCGGAAACTACACCTTTGGCAGATTTAGCTGCTGCCACAGCTGAAGGTTTAGAACTATCCATTTTATTCCCACGATTATGGGTCGAACTACACATCACCCACTGGGTAACGCCCATTCCAGTGGGGGAAGGACTTACGGACACACCGGGGTTGGCCCAGGTGCCCCAGCGGTTTTAACGACTTTACTGTCGGGTCTTATTGACTTTTCCTTGTCTCGGCCCGGCCAATGAAGGCAAGGCCATCGGTCGCCTGGAGCCGCTAGACATGATCAACGACACCCCAGGCGATAACGATCTACGTCGTCCGGCGGTGGCGGGGAAGGAACTCCTTCCCGGCCCGCTCTACGGTAGTGTGAGTACACGCAGAGCCCGCCCTTGCCCCTCCACTGTGCCCTCTGATGAACAGAGGGACACGCGGAGGAACGAACTACACGTCGGGTCAAGCTGACCCGCCGCCCTCCGGTGGTTACATCTCAGTGATGCAACCACCCCACCTTGGGTTGGTTCGCGCCGGCAAGCCGGTACCCCCCATATCTGGGGGGCATTCCCCTATCCACCACCTGGGGACGCGCCCGATAGCAGACCCACCTGCCACGGGAACCTAACCTAACCTAACCTAACCTAACCTAACCTAACCTAACCTAACCTAACCTAACCTAACCTTTTTTTTTTTTTTTTTTTTTTTTTTTATTTTTTTTTTTTTATACTTGGGAAATGCGTTACGCATACCCACCGTCCAGAGGGGGAACGGCGGGTTATGTGGGACTCCCCCGTCCTGAAAAGGACGGGTATACTCCACTAAAACCCAAGTGCGGTCGTCTGGCATCCTTGCGGCAGTGCGCCGGTACACGTTTGTATTTCTCGACTGCACTGCCATGCCTGTCCAAAGGACCCTTCCTCGCTCGACCGTCTCGCCCTGTGTTGGAGTGCCTGGACCCCCCAGTCCATAGTAGGCATTCCAGGGCTACTGTGGCGCGTGTGGCGGATTTAATGTGGCCGCCATCGCTGCCCAGAGTTTGATGTTTTACCGAGGCGCTGCTTGGCGAGCGTATAATGCCCGCCGTCGCCCGGTGCGTCTTCTCCGCATCGGTAGGGAGGCAGGATCTTCCTCCCTTTCTCGCTCCGCCGCCTCTTTCTGCAGCATAACATGCTCACAGAACGAGACGACGGCGTCCCATGACCTCTCGCCTTCGACCATGGCCTTGACCACCGCCGGAAGAGAGAGGTCGGGACCTATCTCCAAACTTAGTTCGTACCTGGCGTCGTGCCAGGCACTGCACACTTGCAGCGTGTGCTGTGCTGTGTCCTCGCCTGCTGGGCAGTGGTGACACCCAGGCAGGGGCTCCCTCCCAACCACATGGCATAGGTAGCGCCCGAAGCTGCCATGTCCAGATAAAATCTGTACTAGCCGGAATGTCAGAGAACCGTGGCGCCTGTCAACCCATTCCTTAAGAACAGGCGAAATGGCCTCCACGGTTCTCTGTCCGGCATTTGGCTCCCGCATCCGGGCCTTCCACCTCACGAGCAGCTCTCTCTGCGCGTCCCTCCTCCAGCCTTCTACCTCTTCGGCAGCAGGGCGTCCCCCATCCGCTCGGGCTTGAGCGCACTGCGCATACACCTCCGCCTGGACCTCGGCATCGAGGTCCCAAGGGGGTGTTCCCGCCAAAGCGCAGGCAGCTTCATGGGACACCGTCCGGTATCCGCGTATTACTCTCTGCGCCATAACCCGCTGCCCTCGAAAGAGCAGGGATTTGTTATGGGCGCTTAGAGCATCCGCCCAGACAGGTGCCCCATATAGTGCCATCGAGCGGACGATGCCGGTATATAGCCGACGACACGTCCCGCTCGGTCCATCCAGGTTGGGGAGGAGTCTTGCGAGGGCATTCGCGGCGCCCACGACTTTAGGCGATAGGCGCCGAAAATGCTCCCGGAAGTTCCAACCCCCGTCAAGGGTCAGACCCAAGTATTTCATACAAGGGCTGACCCTGACTTCCGCTTCTCCGATTTGCAAGCATGAGTCCCTCGGCGGTGCTCTCCGAGGCCCATGGAAGCAAATGGCTTCGGTCTTGCTGAGAGCCACTTTCAGACCAAGCCTCTCCATTCTGCGCACGACCCTTTCCACAGCAACTGTTGCCCTTTGAGCGGCGCGCTCGAAGCTCCGACCCTTCGCAACGACTAAGGTGTCATCAGCGTAGCAGATCAACTCTACTCCGTAAGGCTGTCTGCCACGCAACACCCAATCGAATCCGATGTTCCACAAGAGTGGGCCCAGTACCGACCCCTGTGGAACACCGCACTTCATGTCCCTTCTGCAGACAACACCTTCGCGGCCAATATACATTATGCCACGACTGTGGAGATAATCCGATATCAACTCCCGTATGTAAAGTGGCACACGGTGATACCTCAGTGCCTCCATGATACAAGCAAAGGGCAGCGTGTTAAAGGCATTCGCAATGTCCAAAGACACTGCGAGCACCACGCCGCCCCCTGCCACCGTCTCCGCCGAGATCGCCTTAAGGCGAAGTATGGCGTCCACCGTTGACCGGCGCTCTCGGAACCCAAACTGAGAATCAGACAGGTCGGGGCCCACGGAACTGAGATGCTGGACGATGCGAGCCGCGAGCACACGCTCGAAAAGCTTGCCCGCCTCGTCCAGCAGAACAATAGGCCGATAGGCCGACGGCTGATCTACAGGCCGTCCCTCCTTCTGCAGAAG
The DNA here is from genome assembly GCA_963924505.1 of Agonopterix alstromeriana. Taxonomy (NCBI): domain Eukaryota; kingdom Metazoa; phylum Arthropoda; class Insecta; order Lepidoptera; family Depressariidae; genus Agonopterix; species Agonopterix alstromeriana. Next base: position 22,454 of record CAWUQF010000042.1, read on the forward strand.
CACGAGTCTTCCGGACTTCCACAGGGTCGGAAAACGACCCGACGTCAAGCACGAATTGAGGAGCCCGAAGAAGAATCCCCCGAGCTCGCGCAGGGCCAGGGCCAGCACTCGCCCCGGGATCCCATCAGGCCCCGGAGCAGTATTCTTGCTCCGGAGCTTCCGGACCGCTTCGCGTACCTCCAGTGATGTTATAGGAGGTACCTCTTCTTCCGCCTCTTCCAATTCATCATCATCCGCTCTTGCCATGGTTGGCGGCGAATGTGGTGGAGTGTCCGGGAACAGAGTTCCCACCACCTGCTCCAATAGTTGAGGCTGCATAGACTCGGTGAGGGGAGCCGTCTGCCTCCGCAGCTTTTTGCGCGCCATTCTATACGGCCGTCCCCACGGGTCGGCATCCAGACTTCGAAGCATTTCGCTGCGAGCCTGCTCCTTCGCTTCCGAGATGGCCTGCTGCAACGCCTTTTTGGCGTCCAGAAAGGACTCGTGCAGCCGACTCTCGGTTGCGTGAAACTCCGGGGTTCGGAGTCTCCCGCGTCGGTAGCGGGTATAGAGGCGGCGCGCAGCAAAACACTCCTCACGGAGCAGTGCGATGTGCGATGACCACCAATACACTCGCTGTTTGGGGTGGTAACGGCTGACCCTAGGCATAGCTGCGTCACAGATTTGCGTCATGGCGCCTCGGAGCATCTCCGTCTCCCCGTCAACATCTATGGACTCCCGATGTACGGAGTCCAGGCACCAACCCTGCACTATAGACGCCTCTTTAGCCATCTGCGGATCCAGCCTGGCCAGAGACCAGCGTGGGAAAACGCTCGGCCTTGCCAACGAAGCCGATGTCTCATCCGGGTTGTTGGAGGCGGAGATCGTGAACCGGACATATAAATGATCGGACAGGGTCTCCGTCTCTTCGTCCACTCGCCAGTTTTGGACACGTCTGGCGACATCAGGGGTAGCGAAAGATAAATCCACTATGGACCCACCCTGATGTCCGACAAACGTGTCCACGGAGCCGCGATTTAGGAGCGACAGCCCACTGACGGTTGCCCACTCCATGACCGTCTCGCCACGTTCGTCAGACCTCGGAGATCCCCAGGCCACATGATGGGCGTTGAAATCCCCGAGGATAAGGACCGGGCGGGGCAGTGATCTTCTCACTGCGGCCCCGACAGAATCCAGTAATCCCTCATAATCTGCGTCCGAGAGACTGGGACGGAGGTAAATCCCAGTTAGAACGGTTTCGTTCCACACGGCCACCACGTACCCGGGACCACGCTCTCTCACAGAGAGAGGGGACGCGTGAGCCGGCGTAATGATTGCGACGGATCCCTCCGTATCGCCAGCCCAGTTAGGCTGATCGGAGACGTAATAAGGATCCGCCGCAACTGTCACCTCTATTGACCGCTCCGCAATGAACTGGATCAAAAGATCCTGTGCCGTGCGGGAGTGGTTTAAATTTGTGTAGAGAACGCTAATGGGAGCCATCGCTAACCGGTCTCCATAGCGCCCTCCACGGGCCCCATCTGGCTAGCGGTGCTAGCTGGTGGAGGAGCCGGGGTCCTGACGGCTCTCACTCCTTTCCTGGGCTGAAAGCACAACTTGCTCCCAATCGAATGCCCAGACGGCCTCTTCTTCGCCTCGCACGCGGGACAGTGCGGTTGCGCCCTGCAGACAGCCGCTTTATGCCCCGGCTGTCCACAGCGAATACATAAGTTTGTCCGGTCTACGCCGGTACAAAGGGCTCCGGTATGTCCCAGCTCCTGGCACCGGAAGCACTTTAATGGCTTCTTCTCAATAGACTGGACTCTAACAGAGCTCCAGCCTATTAAGAGCCTGGTCTTCTCGGCGAGCAAGATGCTTGCCGCGGTCGCTGGACACTTCACGACGACCGAACCCGTACCGGACGCCCCCATCCGAATCTCCTTGACCAGGACCTGATCTGGAGGGCACTGTCCAGTTGCGGCTACTGCAGCTCGCACATCCTCCTTGCTTGCTGAGTCGTCGAGACCGAGAATTCTCAGGTCAGTCGTCATGACGGGCCTCACAACGCGCACGTTCTCCAGGAACACTTCCTTGAGTCGTGCCGCTAACTTGTCCGCCTTCTCGGAGGTGTCCTTCCCGGGAAGTTGCAAGATCCGCGCGCCTGTTAGAGCGGAGCGGATCTTCAGCCCGCCTTCAATCCCGAGCTCATTTAACTTTATCCTCTCCCGAGCCGTGGAGAGCACCTTCTCATAGGTGAGGCCGTTCTTCGCGGCCTCCTCCGACACCGTAATCACCACGGCCGAGGACTTGGGAAGGTTCACCTTTTTCCTGCCCTTGCCTCTTTTTCCTCGGGCAGGTTGGGCTGCCCGGGGAGCAACAGCAACAGGTGGTGTCGTTGCTGCGGCCTGGACCTTCTTCACTCTCCCTCCCTTGACCACGGTGCTCCACGGCTCAGGAGTCGGTTGTGGTGGCGGGATAGGCACGTCCGGGGGCGCCTCAGGCGCCCTGGCCCGCGTCTTGGGGGGTTTGCCCACTTTGCTTGACGCAGGAGTTCGCACAGCAGCCGGGGCACGCTCTGGCCCTACAGGTGCCGACTCTGGTGCAGCGTTCCGCCGTCTGTCCGCCGCGAGCGGTGGCCTTAGTTGCCGCTCAGGCAGCAAGCGGTCCTGGATGCCCGCCAACTTCGCATTCACCATGGACCCGATGGCCACCATGATGGATGCCTTCAATTCCTCAAGCTCTGCTCGAGGTGCTGGGGTTCGAGTGCACCCGAGCTCCATTTCGGCGCGCAGCTGAGCCACTGTGCTCTTCAGCTCCTCAAGCTCCTTCCTGAGGACCTGGTTTTCGAGCCGCAGCAGCTGAGACTCCTCATCAATGGGCCGCTTGTTCAGCACCTCCACGGCCGCCTCGATGCTGCCGGTCGCCTCCTTGAGCGCCCGCACATCGGTGCCCTTCAGGTTTTTGGAAGTCCGGGCAACCTTTTTTATTATATCCACCGATTTGGTGACTTCCGCACTAAGTCCATCTCCGGACAAAGTCCCTAAGAACGATCGCCCAATTACGACACTACGAATGTCGTGCGCGATCTCTTTTTCGAGGATCTTGTCGATCTCCTCTTGCTGGAGCTGAATAGCCTTTGCCTTGGCTGCAGCCAGTCCAACATACTCGGCTGTTGTAGCCGGTCGTCCCCTCTTCCGCTTGGGCGTCTCGGCTGGCCTAGGTGTTTGAGCCCTTGCCTGCCCTTCGGGACCGCCTTCCCGAGCGGAACAGCCCATTTCAGACTCCTGACATGCCATACCCTCTGCTATGGCTTCGATCAGAGCAGAATTCTCATCAGTTTTAGGCGACCGCCCCTTCTTCCGCTTGGGCGTCTTGGTTGGCCTAGATGTTCGAGGCCTTGCCTTCCCTTCGGGATCGTCATCTTCGGATGGTCCCGATAAAGTCGAAGAACTCAACGAGCTCCTCTCTTTGCGCTTAACGCCTCCGCCGATTGACATAAGCGACACCATTGACTCGCAGCGTGACGAAGCTGTCTCAAGCCTGTCGCTGCTGGAGTCTGACAGTCGCGACACATCTCTGGGCTCCGTTACAGAACCCCCGAAACGCAGCACCAAGCTGGCACCGCTGCCTCTCCTACTACTCCGCTCCGTCTCGGAGCCCAACGTCTCTCCTCCTCCAACTTTAGGATTTTTGGTTTTTTGGGTATTTTTATTATTTTTCATCATATTCCCACGAGTGTTGGGTAAATAATGTCCACCCCAGCAGTGACCCATGCCAGGGTAACCCTAAATTTATTATGACCTACGCCAAGGTCAGGAGGTATTGGCGCAGGTGTACAGGTTGCGACCACACTCCCCTGTGGCCATGCAGGCATCGCCCCAGACAGCTTGCCTTGGGTTTGGGGTTTTTGCCCCGAGCCCGGCCAATTAAGGCAAGGCCCCTCCGCAGAACCTCGTACGGTGGTGGAGCCACCGGTCGTTGAGGAACGCAGAGTTATTAACCTAACCTACAAACTAGACTTATCCTAGACTTACAAACTATGACTAGAAAAAGACTAGAGAGGACATCTTGGACAGTTATGTCCGAACTGTACAACTTAACCTAAGTATATACAAAACTTAACCTAAACTGTACAGTATTTACACCAGGCGATGAACGCCACGAGCGATGGCGCTCCCGTCTGGGCCCTAAAAAGGACCGTTTTGGTGCCACCGCATTTGGCCGGTCCCCAACCCGGCGGACAGAACCGCACACAGGCAAGGGGCAAACACCAAGACACGGCGGCCGGAGCTCTTGGCCCACCCCAGCTGAACAGCAGAGGTGGTTTCCAGGGTGCACCACGGGGAGGTGGCTCCGTATTCGCACCCCTAACCTAACCTTTTTTTTTTTTTTTTTTTTTTTTTTTTTCGCAGGGGAATGCATTACGCATACCGTCCTGCCTGGGGGTCGGTGGGACGGTTATGTGGGACTCCCTCGCGGTATACCCACTAAACCCCTGCGGCGGCCTTCCTCTGCAGTGCGAGGATCTCCGGGAACGCATCAGCTAAGCTCCGGAGATCCCCTCTGCGTTTCCCCCCTGTGGGGAGGGGGGAACTATCCCGGGGGTGGTCGAATCCACCCCCCGGGGGGGAACAGTGTCACGCCTCATACCGTGTAAAGTGCGGCATGAGGCGCGGCAGTGTCACCCCTCTCGACGACACTCCCCGGCCGCACCGGGAGTGTCATCCTCTCCCGGGTCGCGTCCCACGGTCACATCGCCCCAAGATGTGGCCGCGCGCGACCCTATTGCGGCGCCTGAGGGCGGCGTGTGTTTCCGCCGCCCTGGCGCCGCCGTCTTCGAGCGGGATCGGCCCTCTCCCGATCCCGCTCGGCGGCCTCCTTCTGGAGCATTACTGCATCGCAGAAGGAGACCGCTGCCCTCCAACCCTCCTCGCTCGCCAGCATAGCCGCGACTAATGCTGGCGGGGACAGATCTCGTCCGATCCGGTCGACCAGGTCTCGCCGCTCGGACCGCCACGCAGGGCAGTCCTCCAGCGTGTGCTGGGCGGAGTCCAGGTCGGACGCGCAGTGGTGGCATCGTGCCGTTTCCTCCCTTGCGATTCGATTCAGATACTCACCGAAGCACCCGTGCGCGGTGAGTATCTGAGTCAATCTGTAGGTGACGCAGCCTTTCCTCCCTACCCATGCTTCGAAGTTCGGCAGAACAGCACCGACAGCGCGTTGGCTCGCACAGCCCTGTAACACGAGCTGTGCGCGCCATTTGCGCATTACACGTCGGTGTGCGTTCCGCCGCAGCATTTCAGGCTCTTGGGCTGGCGCTTCCCCATCGGCATCCCGGCCAACGGCGCGCATTTGGTCGTAGACCAATGCGTCCATGTCGGCCAGGATGTCGAAGGGGGGGTATCGCGCCAGAACCGTCGCCGCCTCGTACGAAATCGTTCGGTATCCTCGTACGATACGCATGGCAACCAACCGCTGCAAGCTCCTCAACAGAGCCCTGCAGCGGGAGGAACACGCCTCCTTGGACCAGACGGGTGCCCCGTAGAGTGCCATGGATCGCACGACGCCACCGTAGAGGCGGCGAACCTCCTCCCGCGGTCCCCCGAGATTTGGTAGCAGGCGCTGCAAGGCACCCGCCACCTTACGGACTCGGGGGACGAGTCGCCTGAAATGCTCTTCGAAGCGCCATCGGCTGTCCAGTACGAGGCCCAGGTAGCGTATGTGCTTCCCCACCTGGACCTCGACGTCACCTACCCGGATTCGCGAGCTGGGTGGTTCATGGCCTAATCTCAGACCATGAAACCATAGCGCCTCGGTTTTGTGAGGCGCCACCTCAAGGCCGAGCTCGCGTATCCTCCCCACGACACATGCCACGCCCAATTCGGCGAGCCCCAGAACATCCTGGAAGTCTGACCCCCTGGCCATCACTAGGGTGTCATCTGCATAGCAGATGACATCCACTCCAGGGGGGAGACCGGTGCGAAGGACCGCGTCGTACGCGAGGTTCCACAACAGGGGTCCCAGAACGGAACCCTGGGGTACCCCGCAGCTAATCTCCCTCCGTACTTCCACCCCATCCCGACCGATATACTGCACCGTTCTGTCGCGCAGGTAGGCCCCGATTACGGCCCGCAGGTAGGGAGGCATGTCATGATATACGAGTGCCTCCCTGATCGCCTGCCAGGGGATGGTGTTAAACGCGTTGACGATGTCGAGGCTCACCGCCAACACCACCCCCCCCTCTTGGACTGCCTGTTCCGACAGGGAACGGACGCGCTTAATGGCGTCCACCGTCGAACGTCCCCGTCGGAATCCAAACTGACAGTCCGACAGATCGGGTCCCACTCGCGACAGGTGCCCACTGATACGGGCGGAGATTATCCTCTCGAAGAGTTTCCCCGCCTCGTCCAGCAGGCATATCGGTCGGAATGCGGAGGGAGAGTCTGCGGTCCTACCTTCCTTCTTCAGGAGCACCAGTCTCGCTTCCTTCCAGCCGAGGGGGAACACGCCGAGGCGGAGACAGTCGGTGAAAAGCCGCCTCAGCCTGTTCCCTAGCACCGACAGAGCCACCACTAGCGCCTTACCTGGAACACCGTCGGGTCCAGGCGCTGTGTTGCGAGAGGCCAGCCGCCGCACTGCCCGGTCTAGCTCATCCTCCGTCACCTCATATTCGTCGGACCAGAATTGCCGGTCCGACAGTGACGGGGGGTTAGAGGGACTACCCTGGATCCTTGGGAAGAGCGTGTTTACCACTCTTCCCACGAATTCGGGTTCCAGGGTTTCCGTCATTGGAGGGACCCACGGTTTGAGCTTGCCCAGTACCATTTTGTACGGGCGCCCCCATGGATCCCTGTTCAGTCCCTCCAGGAGCTCTCTCCAGCACCGGGCCTTGCTCTCAGCGATGGCGTGGCTGAGAGCCTTTACGGCGGCTCCGTACACCTGACGCGCTCTGTCTCTTTCCTCGGCTGGGGCTCGCCTTCTTCTTCCGGCTCGGAGGTACGGGCGGCGCAATCTCGCGACCTCATCGCGAAGTCGCGAGATCTCCTCGCTCCACCAGTATACCGAGCCTCCTCGGGCCGGCCTGACCCGGGGCATCGATGCGTCGCATATCGACGTCATCGTGTCCCGGAACCAGGCCGCCTGCGCTTCCGGATCGGACGAGATTTCTTCTTCCGTCCAGTCCGCGACGTGGGCTGCGGCGACGACCATTTCTCGGTCGAGCCGCTTGAGGGACCAACGTCGCGGAGGGCTGCCCTCCTGGCTTGTGCGGCTGGGGCGGCGGAGCGATACATCGAATACGATGTATCGGTGGTCGGATCTAGTGACCATCTCCTCCGCCACCCTCCATCCTGACACCATGCGTATCGCAGAGGGAGTCGCCCATGATAGGTCCACGACCGACTCCCCCTGCCACCGCACACAGGTGCTAGCTGAACCTTGGTTTAATAGACCAAGGTCCAGCCCTGCCGCCCACTCCAGGAGTGTCTCTCCTTTTGTATCGTCCCGGGTGTCACCCCACTCACTTGAGTGGGCGTTAAAGTCACCCAGGACGATGACTGGTCGGGGGGCGCAACCGCGAATGCAGTTGGCCAGCCTGTCCAGGTAGGCCTCGTACACTGGAAGGCCTACATTGTTGGGAGAGATGTAACAGCTAACGACGGCCGTAGAACCCCACTCTACGGCCACGTAGCCCAACCCCCTCCCCAGGAGAGAGCAATGGAGGCCATCCTTTCCCGCCCAGTATATGGCGGCAGAGCCATCGGCCGCCCCGAACCAGCGAGGATGGTCCGGGACGGAGAGTGGCTCCGCAACAACTGCCAGATCAACCGACCACTCCGCGATCGTCTGGAACATGAGATTCTGGGCGTCGCGGCAGTGGTTCAGGTTGATCTGGAGTATTTTCGCTGGAGGCACTAGGCCTGTTGAGCCTCCATGGCCTCCTCGTCCGGTCGTCGGACCGGCTGGCCGTCTCCCTCTCTAGCTGAGGCGGGGGTCGGGCGGACTACCGTCCCCTTCTTCTTCTTCTTCGGCGGGGAGCATTTTTGGCTCCCCAGACGGTGGTTGGAGGGTAGCCCGTAATCGGAGCACACCGGGCATTTCGGAGCGTCCGCTTCGCACTCCCGGGCCTTGTGGCCCGGGTCTCCGCATACATAGCAGCGGGCGCTCCTGTCCACGTTGTCGGGGCACGTGTCCCTGACGTGCCCCATTTCGAGGCACCGGTGGCACTGGAGGGGACGTGCCGCCAGGACCTCTACCCGCGCCGACGACCACCCAACCAGAATACGTCGGGCCTCTGCCGCCTTCCTCACAGCCGATAGTGGGGCGCGGACCCATGCCGACCCAAGCCTGTAGGGCCCGCTGCGGATCTCCCCGACCCTTACGTCGGCCTGGGAGCACCCACCTACAGTCGCCACGGCCGCCGCTACCTCGGTAGGGGTGATGGACTCATCCAGGTCCATCACCCTCAGCTCCGCCGTCTTGCACGGACGCGTGAAGCGGGCGTCCGCTTCGCTCATGCGGAGCTTTTCCCGCAGGCTCTCCGCCAAGGCGTCGGCCTTGGCGGCGCTCTCCGGTCCGGGGACCTCCAGCAAAAGGCCCCCGTTGGCGGCTTTGCGCTGGCGGAGCCCGCCGGTGATGCCAAGGTGCGAAAGCTTGATAAGCAGTTTGGCATCCTCCATTATTTGGTGCAAAGAGTACCGCGATCCCGGTGGTACGGAAACCAGCACGGCCGCCGCCGCAGGTTGTCGCGGCAGCTTGGGTTGCGGCCGTCCCGGGGTCACCACCGTCCGGGGTGAGACGGGTGGCGCTGCTGCCCTTCTGGCAGCTGCTCTTGCCTTTCGGCCCACCACTTGGGACCACGGGGTTTCCCCCTGTCCCGCAGCCGACCCCGAAGGAGGTAGGGCAGTTGCCTGGGTGGTGGGCACTGCAGGAGCTTCGGTGGACCCCTGTGCCACCCTCTTCTTCCTCTTTTTCTTCCCCTTCCTCTTCTCCCCCCCTACAGGAGTTGAAGAAAGAGTGGAAGTAGGCACGTCCGGGTTCTTTGTCCCCGTATGAGTAGCCCCCGCAGCCGCTTCTCTTCTTTTCAAGGGTGGACGAGCCCCTCTCTCCGGGAAGTACCGGTCCATGATCGTGGACTGGAACCGTGCGAAATCACGCTCCATTTGGACCGCGATTTGGTCCCAGTCCATGCCAGCGGCCTTCTCCTGAGGACCCTGCTCTGCTCCAGCCGGGCCCTTTTTGGCATTCGGTATTAGCTGCCCAGCCTGAGGACCGGATTTCGCCCCACCGCGGCGCAGCTCCTCCACTTCACCCGCCAGCTCCTGCACGCGAGTCATCAGGGCAGCGACGTGAGCTCGGAACCGCTCGTTCTCGCCGTCACGCCGCTCGGCCCTGATACAGAGCTCCTTCGTTCCTTCCTGAAGGGCTCCACAAGCCTCTCGGAAGGCAGCAGCCATCTCTGCCTTCGTTGACTTGGGTCGGGAGAAGGTTTCCTCCGCGGTAGAGAGGCTGCGGAGCATCTCCGCGCCTATCTCCGAGGAGGGTCTCCCCGCTTCCAGACCCACAAGTTCGGCGCTGTGAGGGCGCTTCGCCCGCGCCTGCTCTCCTTCGGCCGGATCCTGCGGTCTACGCTTTCGCGTCCGCACGACTCGGCTCTGGGATGAGAGCGACGTCTGCGATATGGCAGAGCCGTCAGTCTCATCCCCACTGACGCTTAGCACGTCCGGAATCGGGGTGGGAGGTCTGGTGGCTTGTCCACTCCTCCCGAAAATGAGTTTTACCGGTCCCGATCGGGGCCGCGTTCTCACCTCTTCCTTCTCTGGTCTGCCGGTTAATAAACCAGCTTCCACTTCTTTATCATTATTATTATTTGAGTCCATTTTGAATCCCACGAGTATGGGGGAAATAAATGTCCACCCGGGCAGTGCCCCCTGTACCCGGGTAACCCTAATACCACTGGGAGATCAGGAGGTATCCCAGGGTTGGCCGTTAGTGACTGATGAACTCCCCAGCCGCTCTTGCGAGCATCCCGACGCCACGTGCCGCAACGCCGAGAGTTGAGGATTTATTATAGAGGTTTACTCCTCGCGGTCCGGCCGATTAAGGCAAGACCCTCGGTCCTAGCACTGAGCCGCGAGACATATCCACGACACTCAGTATACGCTAGGGTTACGAGACAGCGACGGTGGCAAGAAGAGGAAAGTCCTCCACTCGCCTGCTCTGCGGCAGGGTGAGTGCGCGCAGGGCCCGCCCATACTCCTCCACTATGCCCTCTGCGAATCAGAGGGACACGTAGAGAAACGAACAACGCGGCCGGGTCAAGCTGACCCGCCGCTCTCCTGAGGTCACATCTCAGTGATGTGACCACCCCACCTTGGGTTGGTTCGCGCCGGCAAGCCGGTACCCCCCATATCTGGGGGGCATTCCCCTATCCACCACCTGGGGACGCGCCCGATAGCAGACCCACCTGCCACGGGACCCCTAACCTAACCTAACCTTTTTTTTTTTTTTTTTTTAGGTGGGGAAATCCTCATGGATACCCGTCGCCTTGGGGAAGACGACGGGTTATGCCGGACTCCTACCGGCTAAAACCCCACCGTGTTCCTCCTCATCGCCTGAGTGCCGGGGTAGCGGGACCACATTACGTATTCGGCCGCTCCCCGACAGCGACGGCACAAGGCCAAGCCTCTTGGGAGGGGAGGACTGGAGCGATTCCTCCCCTAAACTACGTGTGTGAGTGGCGCGCGGGAACACACGTCACGCCAACTCGAGCCCTGAGAACTGGACGCCGGACTTCCCCAAGTCCGACGCCCATGGCTCTAAGGAGGAGTCTGCGACTGAGGCTTTGCCGCAGTCGCAGGCTTCGCCTTCTTCTTCGGAGGGTGCGCCACCACGCAGGCAGCGCTCCCACCACAATGGTCGGAGGGCTTCCCCGCCGCCTTGCAAACGACGCAAAGCGGCGGCAGAGAGCATTGACCGGCCAGATGGCCGGCCTGACCGCAGCGGTAACAAAGACCACTGCGGTCTACCTCCGACTTACAACTTGCCCTAACGTGCCCCGGAAGGAGGCACCGGTAGCACCTCATTGGCCTCGGCGACAGGATTTTTACCTGCGCCGAGGACCAACCGACGGCCAGCCGTCCCCCCTCCGAGGCCTTTTTGGCCACTGCCACCGGGCAGCGCACCCAAGCTGAACCTCTACTTGACACGTCGCGGCGCACATCTCCCGCCTTGATGGATGCCGTTGGGCATCCACCAACCCGGGAGACCGCCGCGATTAATTCCTCTGGCGTCACCGAGTCGTCCAGCCCCGAAATGCGCATCTCTGCACACTTCGTGGGTCGGCCGACTCGGATGGCCTCATCTCCGATCACCTGCCTGATCTTTTCGGCCAGGGCATCAGCCTTCTCGCCGGACTCTGTGCCCGGCACCTCCAAAATTCGCTGCCCCGACACTCCCACCCTGAACTGCAGGGCGGCAATGCCGAGGTCAGCCAGCTTAATCCGCTGTGACGCCTCGCGCAACACATTGGCGTAAGTTACGCCCCGCTTCTCAGCGTCTGGCTGCAACGTTAATGTCACAGCTGACGACTGAGGGAGGCGCAACTTAGGCTCCCTCTTAGGTTGGACCTTGGGCGGAGACTTTGTCCCCGCCTTCGGCTTCCCCTTCTTCCCCACGTCAGTCCATTCTGCCTGTGAGGACTGGGACTGACGTGGCTCCAGAGTCTCATCTGCGCGAGGCGGCACAGAGGGTTTAGGCCCTTCTTTGGCCCGCTTCCCGCTCTTCTGCCCCTTTTCGATTCCTCCTCGTTTCCCCTTAAGGGGTTTAGGGGCAGGGCCCGGTTGAGGACCAGGCCTAGCCGGGGCCTCAGCTCGGGGTGTGTCATGCGCGAGAGGGGGGCGGATGCGCTCCTCGGGAAGCAGTCTCCCCTCCAACGCGTCGAACCGCGCGCTCACCATGGTCCCGACCTGGACCATGATGGAGCGCGTCAGTTCGTCGATCGGCACTGGGGGCGGCTGAGCCACCCGAGAGCGCAACTCCGCCACATCTTTACGGAGCGCGGCCACCTCAGACTGCAGACGGGTATTGTCCGCCTGCAGTCTCTCCGTTTCATCAGACGTGGAGCGCTTGCTCAGCTGCTCCACAGCCTGAGCGATCGCATCCGCCGCGTTTTTCAGGGCCTTCACGTCAGTGCCCTTCAGGTTTTTGCACCTGACGGCCACAGTCTTAATGACGCCTACATTGGCAACAATGCGGGGCACCAAACCCACCTCAGCTGGAGGCCTCTCGTCCTCCGTCACACTTGACTCGGAGAGGCGAGAGACCTCCAACTCCGCCAAGCGAAGCTCCTCCGCGTATTCCGCCTCCGCTTGGAGCCTAATCTCCTCACGCTTGGCGGCGTTCAGCGCCTCCTTTGCCCTTGCGAGGCCAACATATTGGCCAGTAGTTGGGGGGCGACCCCTCCCCCTCCTGGCTGTTCCAATCTTAGGAGCAGGCTGACCCATTGAGTGGTCAGCCAGCTCGTCGTACGGTCGCTTTAAAGATGACTCAGACGTAACCGACATCAAAGACGAATCGTCTGAGTCAATCTCCGAGTCAGGATCACCACGACCCTCCCGACTCACCAAACAATCACCCGTTACCGGGTCCACGGAACTACTTTTATATGATTTTTTCATGACTATTCCCACGATTATGGGTCGATCTACACATCACCCACTGGGTAACGCCCATTCCAGTGGGGGAAGGACTTACGGGCACACCGGGGTTGGCCCAGGTGCCCCAGCGGTTTTAACGACTTTACTGTCGGGTCTTATTGACTTTTCCTTGTCTCGGCCCGGCCAATGAAGGCAAGGCCATCGGTCGCCTGGAGCCGCTAGACATGATCAACGACACCCCAGGCGATACCGATCTACGTCGTCCGGCGGTGGCGGGGAAGGAACTCCTTCCCGGCCTGCTCTACGGTAGTGTGAGTACACGCAGAGCCCGCCCTTGCCCCTCCACTGTGCCCTCTGATGAACAGAGGGACACGCGGAGGAACGAACTACACGTCGGGTCAAGCTGACCCGCCGCCCTCCGGTGGTTACATCTCAGTGATGCAACCACCCCACCTTGGGTTGGTTCGCGCCGGCAAGCCGGTACCCCCCATATCTGGGGGGCATTCCCCTATCCACCACCTGGGGACGCGCCCGATAGCAGACCCACCTGCCACGGGAACCTAACCTAACCTAACCTAACCTAACCTTTTTTTTTTTTTTTTTTTTTTTTTTTTTTTTTTTTTTTTTTTTTTTTTTTTTAGGTGGGGAAATCCTCATGGATACCCGTCGCCTTGGGGACGACGACGGGTTATGCCGGACTCCTACCGGCTAAAACCCCACCGTGTTCCAACTCATCGCCTGAGTGCCGGGGTAGCGGGACCACATTACGTATTCGGCCGCTCCCCGACAGCGAAGGCACAAGGCCAAGCCTCTTGGGAGGGGAGGACTGGAGCGCTTCCTCCCCTAAACTACGCGTGTGAGTGGCGCGCGGGAACACACGTCACGCCAACTCGAGCCCTGAAAACTGGACGTCGGACTTCCCCAAGTCCGACGCCCATGGCTCTAAGGGGGAGTCTGCGACTGTGGCTTTGCCGCAGTCGCAGGCTTCCCCTCCTTCTTTTTTGGGTGCGCCACCACGCAGGCAGCGCTCCCACCGCAGTGGTCGGAGGGCTTCCCCACCGCCTTGCAGACGACACAAAGCGGCGGCAAAGTGCATTGACCTGCCAGATGGCCGGCCTGACCGCAGCGGTAACAGAGACCACTGCGGTCCACCTCCGACGTGCACCTCGCCCTAACGTGCCCCGGAAGGAGGCACCGGTAACACCTCATTGGCCTCGGCGACAGGATTTTTACCTGCGCCGAGGACCAACCGACGGCCAGCCGTCCCCCCTCCGAGGCCTTTTTGGCCACTGCCACCGGGCAGCGCACCCAAGCCGTGCCTCTGCTTGCTACGTCGCGGCGCACATCTCCCGCCTTGATGGATGCCGTTGGGCATCCACCAACCCGGGAGACCGCCGCGATCAATTCCTCTGGCGTCACCGAGTCGTCCAGCCCCGAAATGCGCATCTCTGCACACTTCGTGGGTCGGCCGACTCGGATGGCCTCATCTCCGATCACCTGCCTGATCTTTTCGGCCAGGGCATCAGCCTTCTCGCCGGAATCTGTGCCCGGCACCTCCAAGATTCGCTGCCCCGACACTCCCACCCTGAACTGCAGGGCGGCAATGCCGAGGTCAGCCAGCTTAATCCGCTGTGACGCCTCGCGCAACACATAGGCGTAAGTTACGCCCCGCTTCTCAGCGTCTGGCTGCAACGTTAGTGTCACAGCTGACGACTGAGGGGGGCGCAACTTAGGCTCCCTCTTCTTAGGTTGGACCTTGGGCGGAGACTTTGTCCCCGCCTTCGGCTTCCCCCTCTTCCCCACGTCAGTCCATTCTGCCTGTGAGGACTGGGACTGACGTGGCTCCAGAGCCTGTTCTGCGCGAGGCGGCACAGAGGGTTTTGGGCCTTCTTTGGCCGGCTTCCCGCTCTTCTTCTGCCCCTTTTCTATTCCTACTCGTTTCCCCTTAAGGGGTTTAGGGGCAGGGCCCGGTTGAGGACCAGGACTAGCCGGGGCCTCAGCTCGGGGTGTGTCGTGCGCGAGAGGAGGGCGGATGCGCTCCTCGGGAAGCAGTCTCCCCTCCAACGCGTCGAACCGCGCGCTCACCATGGTCCCGACCTGGACCATGATGGAGCGCGTCAGTTCGTCGATCGGCACTGGGGGCGGCTGAGCCACCCGAGAGCGCAACTCCGCCACATCTTTGCGGAGCGCAGCCACCTCAGACTGCAGACGGGTATTGTCCGCCTGCAGTCTCTCCGTCTCCTCGGAGGTAGAGCGCCTGCTCAGCTGGTCCACAGCCTGAGCGATCGCGTCCGCCGCGTTTTTCAGGGCCTTCACATCGGTGCCCTTCAGATTTTTGCACCTGACGGCCACAGTCTTTATGATGCCCACATTGGCAACAATGCGGGGCACCAAACCCACCTCAGCTGGAGGCCTCTCGTCCTCCGTCACACTTGACTCGGAGAGGCGAGAGACCTCCAACTCCGCCAAGCGAAGCTCCTCCGCGTATTCCGCCTCCGCTTGGAGCCTAATCTCCTCACGCTTGGCGGCGTTCAGCGCCTCCTTTGCCCTTGCGAGGCCAACATATTGGCCAGTAGTTGGGGGGCGACCCCTCCCCCTCCTGGCCGTTCCAATCTTAGGAGCAGGCTGACCCATTGAGTGGTCAGCCAGCTCGTCATACGGTCGCTTTAAAGATGTCTCAGACGTAACCGACATCAAAGACGAATCGTCTGAGTCAATCTCCGAGTCAGGATCACCACGACCCTCCCGACTCACCAAACAATCACCCGTTACCGGGTCCACAGAGCTACATTTAAAAGAAGATTTTTTCATGATTATTCCCACGATTATGGGTCGACCTACACATCACCCACTGGGTAACGCCCATTCCAGTGGGGGAAGGACTTACGGACACACCGGGGTTGGCCCAGGTGCCCCAGCGGTTTTAACGACTTTACTGTCGGGTCTTATTGACTTTTCCTTGTCTCGGCCCGGCCAATGAAGGCAAGGCCATCGGTCGCCTGGAGCCGCTAGACATGATCAACGACACCCCAGGCGATAACGATCTACGTCGTCCGGCGGTGGCGGGGAAGGAACTCCTTCCCGGCCTGCTCTACGGTAGTGTGAGTACACGCAGAGCCCGCCCTTGCCCCTCCACTGTGCCCTCTGATGAACAGAGGGACACGCGGAGGAACGAACTACACGTCGGGTCAAGCTGACCCGCCGCCCTCCGGTGGTTACATCTCAGTGATGCAACCACCCCACCTTGGGTTGGTTCGCGCCGGCAAGCCGGTACCCCCCATATCTGGGGGGCATTCCCCTATCCACCACCTGGGGACGCGCCCGATAGCAGACCCACCTGCCACGGGAACCTAACCTAACCTAACCTTTTTTTTTTTTTTTTTTTTTTTTTTTTTTTTAGGTGGGGAAATCCTCATGGATACCCGTCGCCTTGGGGACGACGACGGGTTATGCCGGACTCCTACCGGCTAAAACCCCACCGTGTTCCACCTCATTACTTGAGTGCCGGGGTAGCGGGACCACGTTAAGTATTCGACCGCTAACCCGGCAGCGACGGCCTTAGGCCAAGCCTCTTGGAAGGGGAGGACTGGAGCAATTCCTCCCCTGAACTACGTGTGTGAGTGGCGCGCGGGAACACACGTCACGCCAACTCGAGCCCTGAGAACTGGACGCCGGACTTCCCCAAGTCCGACGCCCATGGCTCTAAGGAGGAGTCTGCGACTGAGGCTTTGCCGCAGTCGCAGGCTTCGCCTTCTTCTTCGGAGGGTGCGCCACCACGCAGGCAGCGCTCCCACCACAATGGTCGGAGGGCTTCCCCGCCGCCTTGCAAACGACGCAAAGCGGCGGAAGAGTGCATTGACCGGCCAGATGGCCGGCCTGACCGCAGCGGTAACAAAGACCACTGCGGTCTACCTCCGACTTACAATTCGCCCGAACGTGCCCCGGAAGGAGGCACCGGTAGCACCTCATTGGCCTCGGCGACAGGATTTTTACCTGCGCCGAGGACCAACCGACGGCCAGCCGTCCCCCCTCCGAGGCCTTTTTGGCGACTGCCACCGGGCAGCGCACCCAAGCTGAACCTCTACTTGATACATCGCGGCGCACATCTCCCGCCTTGATGGATGCCGTTGGGCATCCACCAACCCGGGAGACCGCCGCGATTAATTCCTCAGGGGTCACCGAGTCGTCCAGCCCCGAAATGCGCATCTCTGCACACTTCGTGGGTCGGCCGACTCGGATGGCCTCATCTCCAATCACCTGCCTGATCTTTTCGGCCAGGGCATCAGCCTTCTCGCCGGACTCTGTGCCCGGCACCTCCAAAATTCGCTGCCCCGACACTCCCACCCTGAACTGCAGGGCGGCAATGCCGAGGTCAGCCAGCTTAATCCGCTGTGACGCCTCGCGCAACACATTGGCGTAAGTTACGCCCCGCTTCTCAGCGTCTGGCTGCAACGTTAGTGTCACAGCTGACGACTGAGGGGGGCGCAACTTAGGCTCCCTCTTCTTGGGTTGGACCTTGGGCGGAGACTTTGTCCCCGCCTTCGGCTTCCCCTTCTTCCCCACGTCAGTCCATTCTGCCTGTGAGGACTGGGACTGACGTGGCTCCAGAGCCTGTTCTGCGCGAGGCGGCACAGAGGGTTTTGGCCCTTCATTGGCCCGCTTCCCACTCTTCTTCTGCCCCTTTTCTATTCCTACTCGTTTCCCCTTAAGGGGTTTAGGGGCAGGGCCCGGTTGAGGACCAGGACTAGCCGGGGCCTCAGCTCGGGGTGTGTCGTGCGCGAGAGGAGGGCGGATGCGCTCCTCGGGAAGCAGTCTCCCCTCCAACGCGTCGAACCGCGCGCTCACCATGGTCCCGACCTGGACCATGATGGAGCGCGTCAGTTCGTCGATCGGCACTGGGGGCGGCTGAGCCACCCGAGAGCGCAACTCCGCCACATCTTTGCGGAGCGCAGCCACCTCAGACTGCAGACGGGTATTGTCCGCCTGCAGTCTCTCCGTTTCGTCAGATGTGGAGCGCTTGCTTAGCTGCTCCACCGCTTGAGCAATCGCGTCCGCCGCGTTTTTAAGGGCCTTCACGTCCGTGCCCTTCAGGTTCTTACTCCTGACGGCCACGGTTTTAATAATGCCCACACTGGCCGCAATGCGGGGCACTAAACCTACCTCTGCTGGAGGGTTCTCGTCCCCCGTCAGACTTGTCTCGGAGAGACGAGAGACCTCCAGCTCCGCCAAGCGAATCTCCTCAGCGAGCTCCGCCTCCGCTTGGAGCCTAAGCTCCTCGCGCTTGGCGGCGTTCAGCGCCTCCTTGGCCCTGGCCAGACCTACATACTGGCCGGTGGTCGGGGGACGACCCCTTCCCCTCTTGGCCGTTCCAATCTTAGGAGCGGGCTGACCCATTGAGTAGTCAGCCAGCTCGTCGTACGGTCGCTTCAGAGAAGTGTCGGAAGTAACCGACATCAGCGACGAATCGTCGGAGTCTATATCCGAGTCAGGATCACCACGACCCTCCTGACTCAACAAACTATCACCCGTTGCCGGGTCCACGGAACTACGTTTTAAAGATTTTCTCATAACTATTCCCACGATTATGGGTCGATCTACACATCACCCACTGGGTAACGCCCATTCCAGTGGGGGAAGGACTTACGGGCACACCGGGGTTGGCCCAGGTGCCCCAGCGGTTTTAACGACTTTACTGTCGGGTCTTATTGACTTTTCCTTGTCTCGGCCCGGCCAATGAAGGCAAGGCCATCGGTCGCCTGGAGCCGCTAGACATGATCAACGACACCCCAGGCGATAACGATCTACGTCGTCCGGCGGTGGCGGGGAAGGAACTCCTTCCCGGCCTGCTCTACGGTAGGGTGAGTACACGCAGAGCCCGCCCTTGCCCCTCCACTGTGCCCTCTGATGAACAGAGGGACACGTGGAGGAACGAACTACACGGTCGGGTCAAGCTGACCCGCCGCCCTCCGGTGGTCACATCTCAGTGATGCAACCACCCCACCTTGGGTTGGTTCGCGCCGGCAAGCCGGTACCCCCCATATCTGGGGGGCATTCCCCTATCCACCACCTGGGGACGCGCCCGATAGCAGACCCACCTGCCACGGGAACCTAACCTAACCTTTTTTTTTTTTTTTTTTTTTGACGCTGGGAAAAAATGCATTACGCATCCCCCCCCGTTGGGGGACGGGAGGGGTATGTGGGACTCCCCGGTGCGAGTCACCGGTATACCCACTAAAATAACCCAGCGGCACTCCCGCTTCGCCCGGATGGCAGGGAACTGGGAGACCGGCAGAGCCTTTACATCCAGTTCCCCACCGGCGATCGCCCACCTGTTCGGCGGGTCCACACACGCTCCTCCACATAGGGAGGAGCCAGGGAATGACCGTGAGTGCTCGGCCATTCCCCTTTCCGCGGGTGTGATGAGTAGTGCAAAGCGGGCGGAGGTGCCCCCGCACCTGTCGCCCGCTACTCACCACCGGGAGGCTGAAGACGGTTATGCAACCGCCTTCTCCTGCCCCTTCTCCGTCGGCGGAGTGGTGCCGCGAGAGGGTCGTCCTCCCGCGCGCGCTCCGCCTCCTCCTTCTGTGATATGACGAGTTCACAGAAGGAGGCGACTGCCGCCCATGCTTCCTCTCTTCCCAGCATGGCGTTTACCACGCTGGGAAGCGAGAGGTCCGGCCCAACCGCCGCGACCAAGTCCAGGCGCGGCTCGGACCACGACGGGCACACCTCGAGCGTGTGCTGCGCCGTGTCCTCCGCCGCGCCACAGCCATGGCACGACGGGGTCTCCTCCCTTCCGATCCGGTGCAGGTACGATCCGAAGCAGCCGTGCCCGGACAATACCTGAACCAGACGGAAGGAGAGGAAACCATGCGACCGCTCGAGCCAATCTTGTAGGACCGGCCCGAGCGCGTCCAGCGTCCGACGGCCGAAGGTTGCGGCGGCGAGGTCCTCCGCCCAATGTTGGACGATTGCGGTCCTCGCCTGCTTCCGAACGGCCTCCCGCTCTTCGGGGGCCGGGCGCTCCCCGAGCGCTCTCCGACCCGCCGTCCACTCGTACACCTTGGCCAGCACCCACGCCTCGAGCTCCCAAGGCGGGGTACCAGCCAGAGCGCACGCGGCCGAGAAACTAGTCGACCGGTACGCCCTCGACACCCGCTGTGCAATGGCCCTTTGGGGCCGACGGATGGCGGCGGCGTTCTGCCTCATGTGGAGGGAGTCCGCCCATATGGGGGCCCCGTAAAGGGCCATGCTCCTCAGTATGCCGGCGTACAGACGTCGGCACCGCACACTGGGCCCCCCCAGGTTTGGGAGGAGCCACGATAGGGCGCCCGCGGCCTTCAGCAGGCGCGCTGACAGCCCGCTGAAGTGCGGGCCGAAGCGCCACCTGCTGTCCAGTATAAGGCCCAAATATTTCATCTGGGCCTTTACGTCTATCCTGACGCCCTCCACTAAGATGTGGGCGCCAGGCCTGGGACGTTGCCGGGGTCCGTGGAAGAACACGGCCTCGGTCTTGTGCAATGCCACCCTCAACCCTAGGCGGCGGATCCTCCCTGAGACGAGGCCTCCACCCGCCGAGGCCAGACTGGCCGCCTCCCCGGAAGTCCCCCCCCGGGCAGTGAGGAGGGTGTCATCCGCATAGCAGATGACGCTCGTGCCACGGAGAAGGGTCCCCCGCAGGAGCCAATCGAAACCGATGTTCCAGAGGAGTGGTCCTAGAACCGACCCCTGTGGAACACCGGCCCCGACGCTGTATCGCCGAAGGCAGCCAGTCTTGTCCACGAGGAGCACCGCTCGGTCCTCCAAGTAGCTGGCCAGGAGGCCCCGCAGGTATTGAGGCACTCCGTGGAACCGAAGTGCCTCTAAGATGGTGGGGTGGGGGACGGAGTTGAAGGCGTTGGCTATGTCGAATGACACGGCCAACAATCCATCCCCCATTTCCACGGCCTCCTCTACCTGGCCCTTGAGCCTGGCCAGGGCGTCCACTGTCGAGCGCTCAGCTCGAAAACCGAACTGAGCGTCCGACAGGTCCGGCCCAACTCCCCGCAGGTGAGCCTTCAGGCGGGCCGCGATGATCCCCTCGAACATTTTACCGACCTCATCGAGCAGAACGATGGGCCGGTATGCCGAGGGGGAATCCACCGGGCGCCCCTCCTTTCGAAGGAGGCATAACTGCCCCTCCTTCCAAGGCTTCGGGAACCTCTTGGTCGCGAAGCATGCGCTGAAGAGGTCCCGAAACCTTTTCTCCATTTCGGCGGAGGCAATGGCCACCACCCTTGCGGGGACTCCGTCTGGGCCAGGAGCGGTCTTTTTGGGGCGGAGAAGACGGATCGCCGACTCGAGCTCCTCCTTTGTGACCTCGGAGACCCCCTCCTCCGGCGGGGCCGCCGCCTGCGGAGGGTCCATCGCTGGTGGGGCAAAACTGTCCCTGCACGGAAACAGGGACCGTATCACCCCATCCAGCAACGTCGGCTCGAGGGTCTCGGCTACTGGAGGACCAAAGGGGCGCAGTTTGTTGCGTGCCCCCTTGTATGGTCTCCCATACGGGTCTTTGTCGAGGCCCTCCAGCATCTCGGCTCTGGCCGAGTCCTGGGCGGCGCCCATTGCCGACTTGAGGACCCTCTTTGCCTCTACGTATAATTCGTAGAGGCGGTCCTCGTTGGCCTCGTCTCGTGGGTGCCGTCGCCGGCTCCTCGTGAAGGCCCTCCTGGCCGCCACACAGGCGGCCCGGAGCTCCGCCAACTCCTCCGACCACCAGTAGACGGCGCGTCGGGGAGGCATACGCCGAGACCGAGGCATGCTGGAGTTGCACACCTCGGTCAGGGACCCTCTCAGTTGGGCCGCCGCGGCGTCCACGTCCGGGCCATCGCAGGGAGGCGAGAGCCAATCCTGGATGAACGCCGCCTCCGCGGCCGCCTCTCGGTCTAGGCGGGTGAGGGCCCACCGTGGGAACGGGGATTGGCCCGATGGGGCCATCCCCCGGGGGCCTTGGATGGAGATATCGAACCGCACGTATCGGTGGTCCGATAAAGTCTCCACCGGCTCTACCCGCCAGCCCTCGACGCGGGCGGCTAGCGCAGGGGTGGCGAAAGTGAGGTCCACTATTGAACCCCCGTTCCGCCGCACACACGTTTGAACTGTCCCTCTATTTAGGAGGGACAGCCCGGACGACGCCGCCCAGGATGCGACTTCGCGTCCCCGGACGTCGGTCTCGTGGTCGCCCCAAGCCGTCGACCTGGCATTCAGGTCCCCCAAGATGAGCACCTGGCGCGGCGCCGCCCTACCGGCCACGGCGGTGAGGACTTCGAGGAAAGCCTCGAATTTAGAGAGCTCCCTAATGTTTGGGGAGAAATAAACCCCTACCAGGGCTATGTCTCCCCACGCGGCGGCCACGTATCCCGGTCCCCTTTCTAAGAGCGAAAGGGAAGGGGAGTCTGTGGAAGACCGCGCCACTATTGCCACCAAACCGTCCCCACTCCTAAGCCAGCGGCCGGGGACTGAGTACGGTTCGGCGACTACCGCCACGTCCACCAACCACTCGGCCATGACCTGGACTAGCAGGTCCTGGGCCTTTATGCAGTGGTTGATGTTCGTCTGAAGGATGCGATGTACGACCTGCATTATTCGGACATCGCCCCCCTCTCGTCAGCGGCTACCGAAGCTTCAGGCGCGGCGGTGGCGGCAGGCCGGGTTGGCGCCTGCACTTTGCCCTTCTTTGGGGGAGGTTTGCAGGACCTCCCACTCATGATGTGGTCCGCTGGGCGACCACTGGCTGCGCACACCACGCAGTGCGGCTTGACGGTCGTACAGGAGGCGGCCTTGTGCTCCTTGTTCCCGCAGCGGTAACAGCACTCCGCCCTGTCCACCTCGGACGGGCAGAGAGCCCGAGTGTGACCGATCCCGAAGCACTTGAAGCAGCGCAAAGGCTGATCTTCAAGCGCCCGGACCACACACGAGCTGAGCCCCACTTGCAGCCGTTTCTTTGAAACGACTGCCTTGGCTGCGGCAATTGGGCACTCGACACGGATGGTGCCCATGCCACCGCGGCCGGGCCTGATGGCCCGGCCTTGCACCGCTGCGACGTCACAGCCTCCTGCCACTGCGACCGCCGCCACCACCTCCTCTTTGGTGACCGTGTCGTCGAGGCCGGCCACCTCTAGGGCCACTGTCTTGACGGGCCTGACGACTTTGGCCGCATCTGCGATGACCTCTCGCAACTTTGTTGCGAAGAGATCCGCGTTCGTGCTGCCTTTAGCTCCCGCGAACTCGAACAGCCGGGCGCCGGTTTGCGTCCGGCGGCAGGTGACAGCGCCAATCCCTAGTTGGGCGGGATTGGCATTGGTACGAGCCCGTTTCAGCACGGACTCGTATGTCTCACCTCGCTCCGCAGCCTCTGGGGTGAGCGTCACTACGACGGCTGCGGTTTTGGGAGGAACTAGCTTCCTCCCGCCGGTGGGAGCCCTATTGGCTGCGGAAGCAGCAGCGGTGTCGGGCTTAGGGCCAGACTTTTTCCCCTTTCCTTTCCCCTTTCCCTGGCCAGTCGCTTTGGACTGGCCGGGAGGGATGGTGACAGGGGCGGCGGTCGGCGTCGCCTTTTTGGACTTTGCCTTCTTCCTTCCGACCACTTCCATCCAAGGCTGCTTGGAAGGGGTGGTGGCGGGCAGAAGGGCGTCCTCTCCCAGTAAGTCCTGCTCCGCCGCCTGGGTGGCGGCAGGCTCATCCTCCGTTTCCGCGTTCGCGGTAGGGTCCGGTTGAGTCTTCCCCGTTTTCCTCGAGTCCGCCGCTAGCGAGGGTCGGACACGCCTCTCTGGCAAGAGCCGGTCCTCGATGCCAGCGATGCAGGCTCGGGTGAAGACCCTCTCCTCCATAATTACCTTGCGGATTATCTCCGCAAGTTGGGTGGAGGTGACGCCCTCTGACAGCGGCCTTTCGGGAGCCTGAGGCCGGGCCGCGGCTTCAGCCAGCCTTTCAGCCAGCCTTCCATACAGCCGGCTGACCTCCTTCTGCAGGCGATCCACCTTCGCCTGCAGTTGCTGGGTCTCATCCGTGGTAGTGCGCTGCACCAGCTCGCGGATGACGCCGAGCATGCTCGCTGCCCGGCATTTCAGGGCCTTTTGGAAGGTACCCTTCAGATTGGAGGACTTAGAGGCGACCTCGGCTATCCCCTCCTGGTCCTCCTGAGCCATTCGCTCTAGCTCAGCCAGGGAGTGGTCCGCGTAAATGACGCTGGACGTGCCATAGCCGGCCTTGGCCCTAGCGGAGCGCGCCCGCTGCTCCTTGGCAGCAACCTCCTCCTCCAGGTCTTGCTGGACTTGCGCCCGTCTCGCCAGGTTAAGCTGGCGTTGGGCATCCTCCAGACCAACGTCGTGGGCTATGGGACCAGGGACAGGGAGTGAGACCTTGCTCTTACCCTTACCTTTGGCCTTGCCCTTTTTCTTTTCGGGCTTACCCTTGACAGAGCCCGAAGAGCGTTCGGACTCTTGCCTCATGTAGGCCCTCTTCCGCGTTTGGAGGTCGCCTTCTGGGGCCTTCGATCCAGAAGACGGCACGCCCAGAGTGGACTCCACGTCCGAGTCGGACGAGTCGTCTGCCCTGCTGTAAAAGCTAGCCGCGGATGGTGCGCGGCTGGCATCCGACGCCGAAACGTCGACATCGGGGTGGCCCTGAGAAGGGCCTTTTGGTTGGCCCTGAGAAGGGCCCTTTGGGAGAAAACGCCCGGAGGCGTCCCGCAATGGTTTAGACATACCAATCCGCTATTCGTAAACACCTGCAGTAAATTTACGAAGTCACAGTGCTCGTTTGCCGTCGGCCTGCCACTCCGTTACGGTGGTCAGGCGCGACGTTGCCCGGGGAACGCTACGAGGAAGCCAGCACTGTGGGGGGTTCCCCAACCTAACCTAACCTAACCTAACCTTTTTTTTTTTTTTTTTTTTTTAGGTGGGGAAATCCTCATGGATACCCGTCGCCTTGGGGACGACGACGGGTTATGCCGGACTCCTACCGGCTAAAACCCCACCGTGTTCCATCCACATCGCTTGAGTGCCGAGTACACGGGTGCCCCGAAGGATTCTTCCGCATACCCGGCAGCGACGGCCTTAGGCCAAACCTCTTGGAAGGGGAGGACTGGAGCGATTCCTCCCCTGTACTACGCGTGAGTGGCGCGCGGGAACACGCGCAACGCCAACTCGAGCCCTGAAAACTGGACGCCGGACTTCCCCAAGTCCGACGCCCATGGCTCTAAGGGGTAGGGCGCGGCTTTACGCCAGCCGCTGACGTCCTCCCCTTCTTCGGCGGGTGCGCCACCGAACAGGCAGCGCTGCCCGAACAGTGCTCCGCCGGCTTCCCCGCCGCAGTGCAGATAACGCAGAGCGGCGGAGAAGTACACTGTCCGGCCAAATGGCCAGCTTGTCCGCAGCGATAACATAGACCGCTGCGGTCCACCTCCGATTTGCAGCTGGATATTACGTGCCCCGGAGAGAGGCAACGATAACATCTTAATGGCCTCGGCGGCAGGATTTTAACCTGCGCCGAGGACCATCCCACCACTATTCGTCCCCCCTCCGAGGCCTTTTTGGCCGCTGCCATCGGGCAGCGCACCCAGGCGGTGCCTCGTCCTGTATTGTCGCGGCGAATACCTCCCGCCTTGATGGATGCCGTTGGGCATCCACCAACCCGGGAGATCGCCGCGATCACTTCCTCAGAGGACACCGAGTCATCCAGCCCCGAAATGCGCATCTCTGCGCACTTCACGGGCCTGGTGACTCGGAGCTCCTCTCCAAACTCCTGCTTCAGCCTGTCGGCCAAGGCATCGGCCTTCTCGCCGGACTCAGCCCCCGGCACCTCAAATATTCTCTGCCCCGACACTCCCACCCTAAACTGCAGGGTGGTTATGCCGAGGTCGGCCAACTTAATCCTTTGTGTCGCCTCGCGCAACACATCGGCATAAGTTGCACCCCGTTTCTCAGCGTCGGGCTGCAGCGTTATTGCCACAGCCGTCGACTGAGGGGGGCGCAACTTAATCCCCCTTTTGGGTTGAGCCTTGGGCGTTGGCTTTGCCGCTGCCCTCGGCTTTCCCCCGTTCTTTACCACCTTAGTCCTTTCCGCCTCCCCTGAGGACTGGGACTTCGGTGGCTCCTGGGTAGGTACTACGCGAGGCGGCACAGAGGGTTTTGGCCTTGGCCCACCCTTAGTCCGCTTCCCACTCGGCTGCCCCTGTGTTTGGCCTCCTCGTTTCCCCTTTGGGGGGTTTGGGGCAGCAGCCGATTGAGGTTCAGGACTAGCCGGGGCCTCAAATCGGGGTTGGTCGTGCGCGAGCGGAGGGCGAACGCGCTCCTCGGGGAGCAGCCTCCCTTCTAACGCGTCGAAACGCGCGTTCATCATGGTCCCTACCTGAACCAAGATGGCGCGCGTTACCTCTTCTAACGGTGCAGGAGGCGGCATCATGACCCGATCCCGCATTTCCCGCACCGTTTTCTGCAGTTCGACCATCTCAGACTGCAGGCGGGCGTTGTCCGCCTGTAGACTTCTCACCTTAAAGAGGGTAGGACGTTTCTTGAGCATTCCTATGGCCTTTTCAATTCGGGCCACAGCTCGACCAAGACGTTTTCCCCCTTTTTGCTCAACAACCTCCTTGATCAGTTGTAAACTGTCCCCCACCTCTGGAATATACATTTCATCAGCCTCCGCTTCTTCGTCGAAAGTGTCTTCCAGTGAGTCCTCTGGAAGCGACTGCCATTCCTCCGTATCCAGCCTCTCAAAATCCCTCTCGATCTTGCGCTGGAATGTCTTCTCACTCATGGGGGGTGGAGGTCGAGGACGACTCCTGCCCCTCGTGGCCGTTGGAACCTTCGCAGCTGGCTGCGACGAAGAATGGCCACCTAACTCACTCAGACGTCGTTTCCGAACGCCTTCGGAAACGATACTACCGTCCGAGTCACTCTCCAGGTCTGATACGACCCGCTCCTTACTACAACGACCACCGATGAGTAATTTAATGCCACCCCTGGCATCTGCCGAAGCAGAAGAACAAACTACGGGTTTAATGCCCCCACTGGCAGAAGAAACAACAGGTGAAACACCTTTAGCAGTTTTAGCTGATGCCACAGCTGAAGAAGATTTTTGAAAACTTTCCATAACTGTTCCCACGAGTATGGGACGATCTACGCGGGTCCACCGCTGGGTGACGCCCATCCCAGCGGTAAGGGACTTGGGGGGATACACGGAGTGGCCCAGGTACCCCGGGGTTTTTACGACTTTTCCTTGTCGGGTTGTTATTGACATGTCCTTGTCTCGGCCCGGCCAATGAAGGCAAGGCCCTCGGTCGCCTGGAGCCGCTAGACATAACAACGACACTCCAGGCGATAACGATATCCCTCCCGGCGGTGGCATGGACCATCCTCGCCAGCTCTGCGGTAGTGTGAGTACGCGCAGAGCCCGCCCCTGCTCCTCCACTGTGCCCTCTGCAAATCAGAGGGACACGTGGAGAAACGAACGTGTCGGGTCATTAGCCGATGAGCAGCAAGATCCCACTTTGGAGAAGTCACTGAACATCTACCAGGATGCACCTGCTCCACCAGCTTCCGTTCCCTCCGGACGTATCCAAAGGGACTGGAAGTGGCAAGCTTTCGTGGAGGTTACCCGACCTTAGCACCCCAACCTAACCTAACCTAACCTAACCTAACCTAACCTAACCTAACCTAACCTAACCTAACCTAACCTAACCTAACCTAACCTTTTTTTTTTTTTTTTTTTTTTTTTTTTTTTGACGCTGGGAAAAAATGCATTACGCATCCCCCCCCGTTGGGGGACGGGAGGGGTATGTGGGACTCCCCGGTGCGAGTCACCGGTATACCCACTAAAATAACCCAGCGGCACTCCCGCTTCGCCCGGATGGCAGGGAACTGGGAGACCGGCAGAGCCTTTACATCCAGTTCCCCACCGGCGATCGCCCACCTGTTCGGCGGGTCCACACACGCTCCTCCACATAGGGAGGAGCCAGGGAATGACCGTGAGTGCTCGGCCATTCTCCTTTCCGCGGGTGTGATGAGTAGTGCAATGCGGGCGGAGGTGCCCCCGCACCTGTCGCCCGCTACTCACCACCGGGAGGCTGAAGACGGTTATGCAACCGCCTTCTCCTGCCCCTTCTCCGTCGGCGGAGTGGTGCCGCGAGAGGGTCGTCCTCCCGCGCGCGCTCCGCCTTCTCCTTCTGTGATATGACGAGTTCACAGAAGGAGGCGACTGCCGCCCATGCTTCCTCTCTTCCCAGCATGGCGTTTACCACGCTGGGAAGCGAGAGGTCCGGCCCAACCGCCGCGACCAAGTCCAGGCGCGGCTCGGACCACGACGGGCACACCTCGAGCGTGTGCTGCGCCGTGTCCTCCGCCGCGCCACAGCCATGGCACGACGGGGTCTCCTCCCTTCCGATCCGGTGCAGGTACGATCCGAAGCAGCCGTGCCCGGACAATACCTGAACCAGACGGAAGGAGAGGAAACCATGCGACCGCTCGAGCCAATCTTGTAGGACCGGCCCGAGCGCGTCCAGCGTCCGACGGCCGAAGGTTGCGGCGGCGAGGTCCTCCGCCCAATGTTGGACGATTGCGGTCCTCGCCTGCTTCCGAACGGCCTCCCGCTCTTCGGGGGCCGGGCGCTCCCCGAGCGCTCTCCGACCCGCCGTCCACTCGTACACCTTGGCCAGCACCCACGCCTCGAGCTCCCAAGGCGGGGTACCAGCCAGAGCGCACGCGGCCGAGAAACTAGTCGACCGGTACGCCCTCGACACCCGCTGTGCAATGGCCCTTTGGGGCCGACGGATGGCGGCGGCGTTCTGCCTCATGTGGAGGGAGTCCGCCCATATGGGGGCCCCGTAAAGGGCCATGCTCCTCAGTATGCCGGCGTACAGACGTCGGCACCGCACACTGGGCCCCCCCAGGTTTGGGAACCCCCCCAGGTTTGGGAAACCTAACCTAACCTAACCTAACCTTTTTTTTTTTTTTTTTTTTTGACGCTGGGAAAAAATGCATTACGCATCCCCCCCCGTTGGGGGACGGGAGGGGTATGTGGGACTCCCCGGTGCGAGTCACCGGTATACCCACTAAAATAACCCAGCGGCACTCCCGCTTCGCCCGGATGGCAGGGAACTGGGAGACCGGCAGAGCCTTTACATCCAGTTCCCCACCGGCGATCGCCCACCTGTTCGGCGGGTCCACACACGCTCCTCCACATAGGGAGGAGCCAGGGAATGACCGTGAGTGCTCGGCCATTCTCCTTTCCGCGGGTGTGATGAGTAGTGCAATGCGGGCGGAGGTGCCCCCGCACCTGTCGCCCGCTACTCACCACCGGGAGGCTGAAGACGGTTATGCAACCGCCTTCTCCTGCCCCTTCTCCGTCGGCGGAGTGGTGCCGCGAGAGGGTCGTCCTCCCGCGCGCGCTCCGCCTTCTCCTTCTGTGATATGACGAGTTCACAGAAGGAGGCGACTGCCGCCCATGCTTCCTCTCTTCCCAGCATGGCGTTTACCACGCTGGGAAGCGAGAGGTCCGGCCCAACCGCCGCGACCAAGTCCAGGCGCGGCTCGGACCACGACGGGCACACCTCGAGCGTGTGCTGCGCCGTGTCCTCCGCCGCGCCACAGCCATGGCACGACGGGGTCTCCTCCCTTCCGATCCGGTGCAGGTACGATCCGAAGCAGCCGTGCCCGGACAATACCTGAACCAGACGGAAGGAGAGGAAACCATGCGACCGCTCGAGCCAATCTTGTAGGACCGGCCCGAGCGCGTCCAGCGTCCGACGGCCGAAGGTTGCGGCGGCGAGGTCCTCCGCCCAATGTTGGACGATTGCGGTCCTCGCCTGCTTCCGAACGGCCTCCCGCTCTTCGGGGGCCGGGCGCTCCCCGAGCGCTCTCCGACCCGCCGTCCACTCGTACACCTTGGCCAGCACCCACGCCTCGAGCTCCCAAGGCGGGGTACCAGCCAGAGCGCACGCGGCCGAGAAACTAGTCGACCGGTACGCCCTCGACACCCGCTGTGCAATGGCCCTTTGGGGCCGACGGATGGCGGCGGCGTTCTGCCTCATGTGGAGGGAGTCCGCCCATATGGGGGCCCCGTAAAGGGCCATGCTCCTCAGTATGCCGGCGTACAGACGTCGGCACCGCACACTGGGCCCCCCCAGGTTTGGGAGGAGCCACGATAGGGCGCCCGCGGCCTTCAGCAGGCGCGCTGACAGCCCGCTGAAGTGCGGGCCGAAGCGCCACCTGCTGTCCAGTATAAGGCCCAAATATTTCATCTGGGCCTTTACGTCTATCCTGACGCCCTCCACTAAGATGTGGGCGCCAGGCCTGGGACGTTGCCGGGGTCCGTGGAAGAACACGGCCTCGGTCTTGTGCAATGCCACCCTCAACCCTAGGCGGCGGATCCTCCCTGAGACGAGGCCTCCACCCGCCGAGGCCAGACTGGCCGCCTCCCCGAAAGTCCCCCCCCGGGCAGTGAGGAGGGTGTCATCCGCATAGCAGATGACGCTCGTGCCACGGAGAAGGGTCCCCCGCAGGAGCCAATCGAAACCGATGTTCCAGAGGAGTGGTCCTAGAACCGACCCCTGTGGAACACCGGCCCCGACGCTGTATCGCCGAAGGCAGCCAGTCTTGTCCACGAGGAGCACCGCTCGGTCCTCCAAGTAGCTGGCCAGGAGGCCCCGCAGGTATTGAGGCACTCCGTGGAACCGAAGTGCCTCTAAGATGGTGGGGTGGGGGACGGAGTTGAAGGCGTTGGCTATGTCGAATGACACGGCCAACAATCCATCCCCCATTTCCACGGCCTCCTCTACCTGGCCCTTGAGCCTGGCCAGGGCGTCCACTGTCGAGCGCTCAGCTCGAAAACCGAACTGAGCGTCCGACAGGTCCGGCCCAACTCCCCGCAGGTGAGCCTTCAGGCGGGCCGCGATGATCCCCTCGAACATTTTACCGACCTCATCGAGCAGAACGATGGGCCGGTATGCCGAGGGGGAATCCACCGGGCGCCCCTCCTTTCGAAGGAGGCATAACTGCCCCTCCTTCCAAGGCTTCGGGAACCTCTTGGTCGCGAAGCATGCGCTGAAGAGGTCCCGAAACCTTTTCTCCATTTCGGCGGAGGCAATGGCCACCACCCTTGCGGGGACTCCGTCTGGGCCAGGAGCGGTCTTTTTGGGGCGGAGAAGACGGATCGCCGACTCGAGCTCCTCCTTTGTGACCTCGGAGACCCCCTCCTCCGGCGGGGCCGCCGCCTGCGGAGGGTCCATCGCTGGTGGGGCAAAACTGTCCCTGCACGGAAACAGGGACCGTATCACCCCATCCAGCAACGTCGGCTCGAGGGTCTCGGCTACTGGAGGACCAAAGGGGCGCAGTTTGTTGCGTGCCCCCTTGTATGGTCTCCCATACGGGTCTTTGTCGAGGCCCTCCAGCATCTCGGCTCTGGCCGAGTCCTGGGCGGCGCCCATTGCCGACTTGAGGACCCTCTTTGCCTCTACGTATAATTCGTAGAGGCGGTCCTCGTTGGCCTCGTCTCGTGGGTGCCGTCGCCGGCTCCTCGTGAAGGCCCTCCTGGCCGCCACACAGGCGGCCCGGAGCTCCGCCAACTCCTCCGACCACCAGTAGACGGCGCGTCGGGGAAACCTAACCTAACCTAACCTAACCTAACCTAACCTAACCTAACCTGAGCAAACCTAACCTGAGCAAACCAGTTACAAGCCGTCCCTTGACCAGAACGGATCATTTTCCGTAACGATCCGCAGTTAAAAAATCAAAAAAGTGGTAAAAAGTGCGCCGATTTGCCCAAAAATTTCACAGTTTTTAAAAACCACCTGCCTGCATCTTTCCCCGAGGTAACATCTACCCGGACTCCAGTGAAAGTGAGTGAAAACTGTGAAAAACCTCTAATTTTAGAGGTTAGTTTTAATTAAAATTGAAATCGGAGGCCAACGCAACTCGACCCCGCGCGTTTGAAGGTGGGAGATGGTGAGGACCACTGACACCTACCCTACGGACTACGCAGAAGTTTCCGGGACCCGTGCGTTTCGGAGTTATTAACGAATTCCTGAAACCACGTGGTCCGGAAATTGCTGAAGGAGCGGAGCCAGAGACCTGAAACTTGGCAGGGACCTTC
>CAWUQF010000043.1:0-10971 GCA_963924505.1 Agonopterix alstromeriana
CCTAACCTAACCTAACCTAACCTAACCTAACCTAACCTAACCTAACCTAACCTAACCTAACCTAACCTAACCTAACCTAACCTAACCTAACCTAACCTAACCTAACCTAACCTAACCTAACCTAACCTAACCTAACCTAACCTAACCTAACCTAACCTAACCTAACCTAACCTAACCTAACCTAACCTAACCTAACCTAACCTAACCTAACCTAACCTAACCTAACCTAACCTAACCTAACCTAACCTAACCTAACCTAACCTAACCTAACCTAACCTAACCTAACCTAACCTAACCTAACCTAACCTAACCTAACCTAACCTAACCTAACCTAACCTAACCTAACCTAACCTAACCTAACCTAACCTAACCTAACCTAACCTAACCTAACCTAACCTAACCTAACCTAACCTAACCTAACCTAACCTAACCTAACCTAACCTAACCTAACCTAACCTAACCTAACCTAACCTAACCTAACCTAACCTAACCTAACCTAACCTAACCTAACCTAACCTAACCTAACCTAACCTAACCTAACCTAACCTAACCTAACCTAACCTAACCTAACCTAACCTAACCTAACCTAACCTAACCTAACCTAACCTAACCTAACCTAACCTAACCTAACCTAACCTAACCTAACCTAACCTAACCTAACCTAACCTAACCTAACCTAACCTAACCTAACCTAACCTAACCTAACCTAACCTAACCTAACCTAACCTAACCTAACCTAACCTAACCTAACCTAACCTAACCTAACCTAACCTAACCTAACCTAACCTAACCTAACCTAACCTAACCTAACCTAACCTAACCTAACCTAACCTAACCTAACCTAACCTAACCTAACCTAACCTAACCTAACCTAACCTAACCTAACCTAACCTAACCTAACCTAACCTAACCTAACCTAACCTAACCTAACCTAACCTAACCTAACCTAACCTAACCTAACCTAACCTAACCTAACCTAACCTAACCTAACCTAACCTAACCTAACCTAACCTAACCTAACCTAACCTAACCTAACCTAACCTAACCTAACCTAACCTAACCTAACCTAACCTAACCTAACCTAACCTAACCTAACCTAACCTAACCTAACCTAACCTAACCTAACCTAACCTAACCTAACCTAACCTAACCTAACCTAACCTAACCTAACCTAACCTAACCTAACCTAACCTAACCTAACCTAACCTAACCTAACCTAACCTAACCTAACCTAACCTAACCTAACCTAACCTAACCTAACCTAACCTAACCTAACCTAACCTAACCTAACCTAACCTAACCTAACCTAACCTAACCTAACCTAACCTAACCTAACCTAACCTAACCTAACCTAACCTAACCTAACCTAACCTAACCTAACCTAACCTAACCTAACCTAACCTAACCTAACCTAACCTAACCTAACCTAACCTAACCTAACCTAACCTAACCTAACCTAACCTAACCTAACCTAACCTAACCTAACCTAACCTAACCTAACCTAACCTAACCTAACCTAACCTAACCTAACCTAACCTAACCTAACCTAACCTAACCTAACCTAACCTAACCTAACCTAACCTAACCTAACCTAACCTAACCTAACCTAACCTAACCTAACCTAACCTAACCTAACCTAACCTAACCTAACCTAACCTAACCTAACCTAACCTAACCTAACCTAACCTAACCTAACCTAACCTAACCTAACCTAACCTAACCTAACCTAACCTAACCTAACCTAACCTAACCTAACCTAACCTAACCTAACCTAACCTAACCTAACCTAACCTAACCTAACCTAACCTAACCTAACCTAACCTAACCTAACCTAACCTAACCTAACCTAACCTAACCTAACCTAACCTAACCTAACCTAACCTAACCTAACCTAACCTAACCTAACCTAACCTAACCTAACCTAACCTAACCTAACCTAACCTAACCTAACCTAACCTAACCTAACCTAACCTAACCTAACCTAACCTAACCTAACCTAACCTAACCTAACCTAACCTAACCTAACCTAACCTAACCTAACCTAACCTAACCTAACCTAACCTAACCTAACCTAACCTAACCTAACCTAACCTAACCTAACCTAACCTAACCTAACCTAACCTAACCTAACCTAACCTAACCTAACCTAACCTAACCTAACCTAACCTAACCTAACCTAACCTAACCTAACCTAACCTAACCTAACCTAACCTAACCTAACCTAACCTAACCTAACCTAACCTAACCTAACCTAACCTAACCTAACCTAACCTAACCTAACCTAACCTAACCTAACCTAACCTAACCTAACCTAACCTAACCTAACCTAACCTAACCTAACCTAACCTAACCTAACCTAACCTAACCTAACCTAACCTAACCTAACCTAACCTAACCTAACCTGAGCAAACCTAACCTGAGCAAACCTAACCTGAGCAAACCTAACCTGAGCAAACCTAACCTGAGCAAACCTAACCTGAGCAAACCTAACCTGAGCAAACCTAACCTGAGCAAACCTAACCTGAGCAAACCTAACCTGAGCAAACCTAACCTGAGCAAACCTAACCTGAGCAAACCTAACCTGAGCAAACCTAACCTGAGCAAACCTAACCTGAGCAAACCTAACCTGAGCAAACCTAACCTGAGCAAACCTAACCTGAGCAAACCTAACCTGAGCAAACCTAACCTGAGCAAACCTAACCTGAGCAAACCTAACCTGAGCAAACCTAACCTGAGCAAACCTAACCTGAGCAAACCTAACCTGAGCAAACCTAACCTGAGCAAACCTAACCTGAGCAAACCTAACCTGAGCAAACCTAACCTGAGCAAACCTAACCTGAGCAAACCTAACCTGAGCAAACCTAACCTGAGCAAACCTAACCTGAGCAAACCTAACCTGAGCAAACCTAACCTGAGCAAACCTAACCTGAGCAAACCTAACCTGAGCAAACCTAACCTGAGCAAACCTAACCTGAGCAAACCTAACCTGAGCAAACCTAACCTGAGCAAACCTAACCTGAGCAAACCTAACCTGAGCAAACCTAACCTGAGCAAACCTAACCTGAGCAAACCTAACCTGAGCAAACCTAACCTGAGCAAACCTAACCTGAGCAAACCTAACCTGAGCAAACCTAACCTGAGCAAACCTAACCTGAGCAAACCTAACCTGAGCAAACCTAACCTGAGCAAACCTAACCTGAGCAAACCTAACCTGAGCAAACCTAACCTGAGCAAACCTAACCTGAGCAAACCTAACCTGAGCAAACCTAACCTGAGCAAACCTAACCTGAGCAAACCTAACCTGAGCAAACCTAACCTGAGCAAACCTAACCTGAGCAAACCTAACCTGAGCAAACCTAACCTGAGCAAACCTAACCTGAGCAAACCTAACCTGAGCAAACCTAACCTGAGCAAACCTAACCTGAGCAAACCTAACCTGAGCAAACCTAACCTGAGCAAACCTAACCTGAGCAAACCTAACCTGAGCAAACCTAACCTGAGCAAACCTAACCTGAGCAAACCTAACCTGAGCAAACCTAACCTGAGCAAACCTAACCTGAGCAAACCTAACCTGAGCAAACCTAACCTGAGCAAACCTAACCTGAGCAAACCTAACCTGAGCAAACCTAACCTGAGCAAACCTAAAATTATTGTTTAGGCTTGCGGAAGAAGTTGGACAGAGTAATGATAGCAAAGTTATTGGCGGATAGCAAATGCCATATACATTTTGGAAATGTACACATGTGTATATAATTGGTATTACCAATAGCTTTGCTACAAAAGAAAGAGTAAAAATTTCCATATTATGATAATATGGTAATATTGTACTTAGGAAAGTTAAAATAGTAAGAACGCTAAACATAAGAATTTGTTAAATAAGAATTGCTGTGTTAGGTGTAATACTCTGAGATAAATTTAGAACTGTAAGGTGTAATAAGATATTTAATGTATAGAATAAGACTCTTGTACACTATATTTCATATATTTTGAATTTAATACATTTCGGAACTACTTAAAAAAGGCCTCCCTTTCTCAAAATTTATAAAATCATTAATGTAAATAAATACAAACAGTGTTGTATAACATTCTCCGAACAATCTGATCGGAGACAAGAGAAATGACAAACTGAGGTTTTTGGCCGGTAGGAGTCCGGCACTATCTGGGTCTCCCTTCCCAGATGTCCATGATGGATTTTCCTCTTTAGGTCATAATGAAAAAAAAAACAACCATTTACTACAGTATAATAAGATCTACGCAATAGGATTTAGAAACAGGAGCGAGTCGAAGCAAAACTAAGAAAAAGCGAGTAGCTCATATCAAAATTAAGTCGATTCACGTATGAAACCAATCCGTCCGTCAGGATTATAAGTGTTCTTGGGCTATAGTTTTGCTAGCTGTCAGAATAGAGGTAGTGTTGACGTGTTTGTTTTACTTAAATGAAAAGTAACATTTTATTAGAGGTTTTTATTAAATATTTATAATTTTGTATAACAGAGCGAGCAATAGCTCATTTATAAGATCATTATTGCACTTTGAGGCGATGGTTGGTGCTAGTCACCAACCAAATCGTCTCAAATCGGCATGATGAAAATCGACCCATGCAAACCCCCCTTTACAAGTTTAGAACGAGCACGAAGGCAGTGCGGCGCGGTAACGTAGTGCGGGCGGGGCGCGGGGGTCGATCCTTGCGTAAATAGCAGCGAGCGAGCGACTGCGCTTCATTGATAATGATACTGTAGTGATAACTTGCTCCTTGCTCAGTCATTGATACTTTGCCAATTTTGCCATAGAATATAAACTATACAAGTACTATATTACCTATTCTGTGCATAGACATTGGAATGGATTGTAAAGGATAAGAAAAATTAAAATGCAAATACATTTTAAATTAAATTGATAAAATTAATTATTGTTTTAATGACATTATTTAATTATAAGTCAGTTGGGGTGTATGAGGTTTTGAGCTTATTCATTAACACATTGGGTACAATGTGTTAATGAATTAACGCAAAACTAGAAAGTAGTTCTTTTAGAAACGAGAGCAGAATCGAACAGAATCGAATTATCATGGTTTTATCATAGGTAATTTTTTCAAAATATTAAATAATTTCTGAGTAAAATTAAAAATTTACTGAACTCGATCTCAACCCACCGCTCGGGCACAGGGTGAGAGTGCCCGAGCGGTGGGTTGAGATCGACTTACTACCAAAACAAGATTCTTAAAATGTATTCATAAGCATGTTAGTGCTTTCATTCATTATGTTGAATGATAACAAATCATTTTTGCCTTAAAACTTAAAAATTATTTTGATTAACTTCAAATTTTAAGTATCAAAATAATGAAATTATTGTTTCAATCTAAGTATTTTGATATAAATCAGTTGGGGTGTATGAAGTTTTGCGCTTATTTATTAACACGTTGTATACATCGTGTTAATGAATAACCGCAAAACCTCATACACCCCAACTGATTTATAACAAAATAATTAGATTGAAACAATAATTTCATTGTTTTGGATATTTAAAATTTAAAGTTATTCGCATTTTAAGTTTTGAGGCAAACATGATTTTTTATCATTTCAGCAAAGAATGAAAGCGCTAACGTGCTCATGGATACAATTTAAGAACCTTGTTTTGGTCGTAAGTAACGTGAGAGTGCCCGTGCGGTGGGTTGAGATCGAGTTCAGTAAATTGAAAATTTTACAAACAAATTATTTAATATTTTGAAAAAAAAATCCTATATTGAAAATATGATAATTCGATTCTGCTCTCGATTCTAAACAAACTACTTTCTAGTTTTGCGTTAATTCATTAACACCTTGTATAGTACTTCGTGTTCTGGACCTCGAGTCCATCTTCAGTGACATGCACAATGTCGTCGGCATATAACATACACATACACCAGGGTGCCTCTTCCTTTAATGTCCGATTTCAAAGCATCCATCTAAAATGTGTGTCGTGCGGATTAATTTTATGACCCATAATTAGATCACTGTGATGTGGTGGTATAAAGAATGCTGGAATAAATTCTTTGCGGAGATAGTCATCAAAGTGGCGGATTTCGCTCACATCTCAGTGGGTGCCAGTCAAAAGTGTGAGTGTGTGTTGGAAAGATTCTAAGGTGGTACGAAGTTCGCCGCGGTCATCTATACAACGTGTTAATGAATAAGCGCAAAACCTCATACACCCCAATTGATTTATGACAAAATAATTAGATTGAAACATTAATTTCATTATTTTAATAGTTAACATTTTAAGTTATTCGCACTTTAAGTTTTCAAGCAAAAAGGATTTGTTATCATTTCAGCAATGAATGAAAGCGCTAGCGTGCTCGTGGGTACATTTTCAGAATCTTGTTTTGGTAGTAAGTAGGGAGAGTGTGCCCGTGCTGTGGGTTGAGATCGAGTTCAGTAAATTTTAAATTCTACAAACAAATTATTTATTGTTTTGAAAAAAATTACCTATGTTGAAAACATGATAATTCGGTTCTGCTCTCGATTCTAAACAAACTACTTTCTAGTTTTGCGTTAATTCATTAACACGTTGTATAGTGCTAAATAATTATTATAGACTAACTACATAGTACCAACCTTTTTGTCCATACAAATGTATTCCCCTGTTTCCTCCCTGGATAATGATACTAGGTACTTAGAGCAAATACTTATTACCATACAATCTATGTTATCTCTGCTATAGTCCCTATGTTTTGTTTTTTGCAGAAATTAATTACCTACTGTAAGAACTAGGGACCAATTTTACAGCCCGTTTTCAGACACCCAGCAAGCTTTGACAAATATAAACAAAAACAAAAAAGCAAAACATACAGACACAGCCAGTCTTTCTCATATTATTCTTGAAAGAATTATTAAACTGAGTCTAGTTTTGGAGGAAACAGAAGAAATTCTGATTTCGTCCATTTCATGTAGATAAAATCAGTCCGAGCTGTAGTTGTCTCTTTCGCTGTACTGTAGTCGGCGGGGTGTGTAGGAGCGGATCGGACAAATACGTAGTATACAGTCGAAAAAGTAATCTATTCTCCAAATTTCTTCGAGAACCCGCCTATCTTCTTGACGCGTACAGTGGAGTGGGGGATGAACAGAAAGTCGTCAGTACTTAAAATTTATAATTTAATTATTATTTACAGTTTATTATAACAATATAATATAAGGGTTGAGTCACATTGACCGACGGCGAACGACGGCGGGTCTATAGGTAGAAACAAAAGGTCATTTAGTGTGGAGCACCGTCCGCATCCTCCGCGCCGCCGACGACGGCGAAAATATACAAGATTAGCACAGTGTACAAACTACAGTTGGTCCATAAGGTCATGTATTCGTAACAGAATTATTTACTAAGTAGGTATACTGAAGTAAGTAAAATACTAATAAATTAGTTACACAAACTACTAGTGATACAAACTACGATACGAAAGACGGACTTTAGTCGTATGTACCTATGAGCTTCGTACGTAGCCCTGCGCCCGCGGTATGGCGCCTCGATAAAGGTTTTATCGCGCCTGCTAACTCGTTCGTTCGCACGCAAAAAGAGAGCTAGGCGATAGCGCTTTATCGCGCCGCCCTGCCGTCTAAAATCAACCGTTCCAAAACGACTTTGGAAATGTAATACTTATGACAAAAAAAAAGGTAAGTAATGCAACTTTTTTTTTCATATGACCTACGTCATTGTTCAGTTCACTTTGCAAAATGAGTTGTATCAAAGATCTGTCAATTAACTAATTGTTTCTACGTGTAGTCTTTTATATTAAATCTATCACTGTTACAGAATCTTTACATTGAAGATATTTACAAGAAAAAGATTACGATATGGTTTTTAGGTGTCCCTGATTCCAAATCCACCATTTTTAAATATTTTGCCTGTCTGTTCGTTCATGCAACACGCAAAAACTACTGAACCGATTTTGATGATTTTTTGTTTGTTTGAAAGCTTATGATTTGACTTAAAATCTGGTATATAATTTGTGTAGACTAAGGGCCTGTTTCACCACTTCTCAGTAAGTTCGTGTTAGCTTATCCGACAGATAGTTTAACATATTTTGTATGAAAAATATGTCAAACTATCTGTCGTATTTTTATGTCGTATATCTGTCAGATAAGCTAACAAGAACTTACTCAGAAGTGGTGAAACAGGTCCTAAGTTGCGGGTAAAGTCTAGTACCTAATAAAACTGTAATTTTGTCATTTTTGTTTGTCGTATTATTAGTTATTATTGCGATACCCTACATTTTTGCATAAAATTTAATCCATCACTTACTTTGGAAAGTTTTTGGCACGTAATGCAAATTATGATAAACCGCGATTACTGTATCTTTGTATTCTGTGGCATCTGTATACGGAGCCGATCCGATAAGCCGCGTACGGAAGCGAACGCGGCCGTACGGACGCGCGGCGATTAGTGGCGGACTAGTGTGGTAATTTTAAATCGGCAATGTGCTACAGGCCGTCGTCGGTAAATGGGTGTCGACCCTAACGGAAGCGCACTGTGGCGCCGCAGTGGGGCACCGCGCCGGCGCCGCACTAGCCGAGCGCGAGCGCGAGCGCGGGCGCCGGCGCCGGCGCGAGCCTGCGTCAGAGCGCGGCGAGCGCGCGGGGGTGCGGGTGCGGGTGCTGCAGGTGGGGCGGGGCCTCGGGCTCGTCCAGGTCCAGCGCCGCGTCTATCATCGTCGTGTCGTGCAGCAGCCGCAGCCGCGACGCGCTCAGCGCCACGCCGCCCCCGCCCGCGCCCGCGCCCCCGCCGGCCTCCGTCGCGCCGCTCCCGCCGCCGCCGATGCACACCTCTGAGGCAAGACATTATTATAACACTTTATTGTACACAAAGACATAATAATATACAAAGTTGAAAAAACATATACAAAGGGCGAGCTTATCTCTGAAGAGATTTCTGAGAGACATAATACTAGGGTTAGAGGCGTCGGGTCGGGTGAGGTCACGCGTGTCTACTCTCTACGCACCGTGCAGCGGCATGGGGTCGAGGTCGAGGCTGTGGTTCATGTAGGCGTGGCGCGCGCCGGCGCGGGGCTCCGACTCGAACAGGTTCGTGTAGCTGCCGCCGAGCGCGCCTGCGGGAGGGAACGGTGATACATCATTAAGCTAAGCTAGGCAACGTTTACCGCGCGGCGTGTGAAAGTTAGCGCGGACGCTTGCCAAAAGAAGCAACGTCGCGCGTTGTTTTGCAACGTTGCCAGACATGTTGAGCGTCACGTGTTGTGTGTCAATCGTTGCCTAGTGGATTTAGATTCACACAGAGCCGACGATCAGCCGTATAAAGCTTCGCCCAAAATTGTACGACCAAAGCGACTGCTCAGCGGGAGTGCCTGCCGCGCGGCGAACGCTGCCCATATTATTTGATGGCGCCGCGCACAACTACGCGATCACAACGTGGGACGCGCGCGTCTAGTGGTCACACGTGTGTAATGTAACGAGAGTATAGACAAAAGAATTAACATGTCTTGGAACCATTGGCAGTTTATGGTTCAATATTTAATACTCAATGCTTTATTGCTGCTGCTGCTTTGTGCTTTGGTTATTGGTAGTTTTTGGTACCTATTTTTTTTTTAATGATTTTAGTTGTTGGTAGTTTTTGGTAGATTAAAACAACTAACGAAAAAAAAGATCTAGGCTACTAGAAACTACCAAATAGTACCAAAAGTACTTAAAACTACCAAACAGTACCAAAGTTGGGGACATAACCACAACAATAATTAAAGGAGTCCTGCTTCAACGGCTATTCATCAACAAATGAAGTTCGCGTCGGCATCGCAGCCGCGCAGGTTTGGATGCCTAGTTTAGCGTCGTAGACCCTCCCGCTTTTTTACGGCTTGGAAGCTCACCGTCTCTGAAGAGATTGCCGTTGGCGGGCTGCACGAGCGTGACGGCGGGCGCGGGGGCGGTGGGGCCGGGGGCGGCGG
Organism: Agonopterix alstromeriana; assembly: GCA_963924505.1. Lineage (NCBI taxonomy): Eukaryota > Metazoa > Arthropoda > Insecta > Lepidoptera > Depressariidae > Agonopterix > Agonopterix alstromeriana. The sequence continues at coordinate 9,926 of CAWUQF010000043.1, forward strand.
GGCCGGGGGCGGCGGTGAGCGGCGCGGGGGCGGCGAGCGCGGCCGCGAAGCTCGGGGGCAGCTCGTCCGCCACGTTGATGGTGAACACGCCGCGCCTGCGGGCGAGTCATTGTATCTACACTACACTACACTACACTATACTATACTACACGCTGCTGGTGCCTGCTGCGCCCTGTTGTCTACCTTCTGCCACGACGGGTTCACTTCACTGCTCACTACAGCTACACACACACAGAGGGGCTGTACACGAACATTAACATTTTGTTTTCTTAAATGATTCTTTTTCACCTTTAGTGATAAGACCGTCATCTACATCCTAAAGGTACAAGTTGATAGCCGACCGCACGCAGAAGCAGCAGACGACGTGTCGCTCCGTCGACACAACTGGGTTGTATTTATTTCTATGAAATACCAAATGTTTGCCAAAGGGGAGCACGGTCTTCCGCGACTTTACCCGAAAAAAATACCCTAAGGTGGCAACACTGTCTGCACCTGCAGTCTGCTGCTGCTGCATGCGGTCGGCTACTAATTTTCACCTTTACGTTTACTTTATTCTGTCTCTGTTTGCTAATAGTGTATGTTTTGATATACAAATAAAAATAGTTACAAAGAGCGGTTATTGAATATAATGCAACTTAGAATGAACGTACACACGGCGACACATCAAGCTATACAAAACCAAAATAAGCCGTCTGCGCGACGTCGTACGTTATTCAGCCTACGTTTGGGCAGCTCACGTCGGTTTCGTACAGATGGATGTATCGCCGCGACGTGAGTACGCGGTATAGTATAGTATGGTATAGTATAGTAGTACAGTATAGTATATAGGTACACAAGGTGGAGGTATAGAGTACCTGTCGATGAGGCTGGGCGCGAGCGGGCCGCACAGTACATGCCAGCAATTGGCGCAGGCGTTACCGCGCGAGTACGGGTTCGGGTTAGAGTTCGGCACGCTGCCGCCGCGACGCGACGAGAACGAGCCCTTGATCTGCGACACACACACACCATCATCAAAAACAACAATTCGTGCCACCCAACAGCGTGCA
>CAWUQF010000045.1:0-47500 GCA_963924505.1 Agonopterix alstromeriana
TCCCCGCCACCGCCGGACGACGTAGATCGTTATCGCCTGGGGTGTCGTTGATCATGTCTAGCGGCTCCAGGCGACCGATGGCCTTGCCTTCATTGGCCGGGCCGAGACAAGGAAAAGTCAATAAGACCCGACAGTAAAGTCGTTAAAACCGCTGGGGCACCTGGGCCAACCCCGGTGTGCCCGTAAGTCCTTCCCCCACTGGAATGGGCGTTACCCAGTGGGTGATGTGTAGATCGACCCATAATCGTGGGAATAGTTATGAGAAAATCTTTAAAACGTAGTTCCGTGGACCCGGCAACGGGTGATAGTTTGTTGAGTCAGGAGGGTCGTGGTGATCCTGACTCGGATATAGACTCCGACGATTCGTCGCTGATGTCGGTTACTTCCGACACTTCTCTGAAGCGACCGTACGACGAGCTGGCTGACGACTCAATGGGTCAGCCCGCTCCTAAGATTGGAACGGCCAAGAGGGGAAGGGGTCGTCCCCCGACCACCGGCCAGTATGTAGGTCTGGCCAGGGCCAAGGAGGCGCTGAACGCCGCCAAGCGCGAGGAGCTTAGGCTCCAAGCGGAGGCGGAGCTCGCTGAGGAGATTCGCTTGGCGGAGCTGGAGGTCTCTCGTCTCTCCGAGACAAGTCTGACGGGGGACGAGAACCCTCCAGCAGAGGTAGGTTTAGTGCCCCGCATTGCGGCCAGTGTGGGCATTATTAAAACCGTGGCCGTCAGGAGTAAGAACCTGAAGGGCACGGACGTGAAGGCCCTTAAAAACGCGGCGGACGCGATTGCTCAAGCGGTGGAGCAGCTAAGCAAGCGCTCCACATCTGACGAAACGGAGAGACTGCAGGCGGACAATACCCGTCTGCAGTCTGAGGTGGCTGCGCTCCGCAAAGATGTGGCGGAGTTGCGCTCTCGGGTGGCTCAGCCGCCCCCAGTGCCGATCGACGAACTGACGCGCTCCATCATGGTCCAGGTCGGGACCATGGTGAGCGCGCGGTTCGACGCGTTGGAGGGGAGACTGCTTCCCGAGGAGCGCATCCGCCCTCCTCTCGCGCACGACACACCCCGAGCTGAGGCCCCGGCTAGTCCTGGTCCTCAACCGGGCCCTGCCCCTAAACCCCTTAAGGGGAAACGAGTAGGAATAGAAAAGGGGCAGAAGAAGAGTGGGAAGCCGGCCAAAGAAGGCCCAAAACCCTCTGTGCCGCCTCGCGCAGAACAGGCTCTGGAGCCACGTCAGTCCCAGTCCTCACAGGCAGAATGGACTGACGTGGGGAAGAAGGGGAAGCCGAAGGCGGGGACAAAGTCTCCGCCCAAGGTCCAACCCAAGAAGAGGGAGCCTAAGTTGCGCCCCCCTCAGTCGTCAGCTGTGACACTAACGTTGCAGCCAGACGCTGAGAAGCGGGGCGTAACTTACGCCAATGTGTTGCGCGAGGCGTCACAGCGGATTAAGCTGGCTGACCTCGGCATTGCCGCCCTGCAGTTCAGGGTGGGAGTGTCGGGGCAGCGAATTTTGGAGGTGCCGGGCACAGAGTCCGGCGAGAAGGCTGATGCCCTGGCCGAAAAGATCAGGCAGGTGATCGGAGATGAGGCCATCCGAGTCGGCCGACCCACGAAGTGTGCAGAGATGCGCATTTCGGGGCTGGACGACTCGGTGACGCCAGAGGAATTGATCGCGGCGGTCTCCCGGGTTGGTGGATGCCCAACGGCATCCATCAAGGCGGGAGATGTGCGCCGCGACATAGCAAGTAGAGGCACGGCTTGGGTGCGCTGCCCGGTGGCAGTGGCCAAAAAGGCCTCGGAGGGGGGACGGCTGGCCGTCGGTTGGTCCTCGGCGCAGGTAAAAATCCTGTCGCCGAGGCCAATGAGGTGCTACCGGTGCCTCCTTCCGGGGCACGTTCGGGCGAATTGTAAGTCGGAGGTAGACCGCAGTGGTCTTTGTTACCGCTGCGGTCAGGCCGGCCATCTGGCCGGTCAATGCACTCTTCCGCCGCTTTGCGTCGTTTGCAAGGCGGCGGGGAAGCCCTCCGAGCATTGTGGTGGGAGCGCTGCCTGCGTGGTGGCGCACCCTCCGAAGAAGAAGGCGAAGCCTGCGACTGCGGCAAAGCCTCAGTCGCAGACTCCTCCTTAGAGCCATGGGCGTCGGACTTGGGGAAGTCCGGCGTCCAGTTCTCAGGGCTCGAGTTGGCGTGACGTGTGTTCCCGCGCGCCACTCACACACGTAGTTCAGGGGAGGAATCGCTCCAGTCCTCCCCTTCCAAGAGGCTTGGCCTAAGGCCGTCGCTGCCGGGTTAGCGGTCGAATACTTAACGTGGTCACGCGACCCCGGCACTAAGGCGACGAGGTGGAACACGGTGGGGTTTTAGCCGGTAGGAGTCCGGCATAACCCGTCGTCGTCCCCAAGGCGACGGGTATCCATGAGGATTTCCCCACCTAAAAAAAAAAAAAAAAAAAAAAAGGTTCCCGTCCCGTGGCAGGTGGGTCTGCTATCGGGCGCGTCCCCAGGTGGTGGATAGGGGAATGCCCCCCAGATATGGGGGGTACCGGCTTGCCGGCGCGAACCAACCCAAGGTGGGGTGGTCGCATCACTGAGATGTGACCACCGGAGGGCGGCGGGTCACATTGACCCGACCGTGTAGTTCGTTCCTCTACGTGTCCCTCTGTTCATCAGAGGGCACAGTGGAGGAGCAAGGGCGGGCTCTGCGTGTACTCACCCTACCGTAGAGCAGGCCGGGAAGGAGTTCCTTCCCCGCCACCGCCGGACGACGTAGATCGTTATCGCCTGGGGTGTCGTTGATCATGTCTAGCGGCTCCAGGCGACCGATGGCCTTGCCTTCATTGGCCGGGCCGAGACAAGGAAAAGTCAATAAGACCCGACAGTAAAGTCGTTAAAACCGCTGGGGCACCTGGGCCAACCCCGGTGTGTCCGTAAGTCCTTCCCCCACTGGAATGGGCGTTACCCAGTGGGTGATGTGTAGGTCGACCCATAATCGTGGGAATAATCATGAAAAAATCTTCTTTTAAATGTAGTTCTGTGGACCCGGTAACGGGTGAGTGTTTGGTGAGTCGGGAGGGTCGTGGTGATCCTGACTCGGAGATTGACTCAGACGACTCGTCTTTGATGTCGGTTACGTCTGAGACATCTTTAAAGCGACCGTATGACGAGTTGGCTGACCACTCAATGGGTCAGCCTGCTCCTAAGATCGGAACGGCCAGGAGGGGGAGGGGTCGCCCCCCAACTACTGGCCAATATGTTGGCCTCGCAAGGGCAAAGGAGGCGCTGAACGCCGCCAAGCGTGAGGAGATTAGGCTCCAAGCGGAGGCGGAATACGCGGAGGAGCTTCGCTTGGCGGAGTTGGAGGTCTCTCGCCTCTCCGAGTCAAGTGTGACGGAGGACGAGAGGCCTCCAGCTGAGGTGGGTTTGGTGCCCCGCATTGTTGCTAATGTAGGCGTCATTAAGACTGTGGCCGTCAGGTGCAAAAACCTGAAGGGCACTGACGTGAAGGCCTTGAAAAACGCGGCGGATGCGATCGCTCAGGCTGTGGAGCAGCTGAGCAGGCGCTCTACTTCCGAGGAGACGGAGAGACTGCAGGCGGACAATACCCGTCTGCAGTCTGAGGTGGCCGCGCTCCGTAAAGATGTGGCGGAGTTGCGCTCTCGGGTGGCTCAGCCGCCCCCAGTGCCGATCGACGAACTGACGCGCTCCATCATGGTCCAGGTCGGGACCATGGTGAGCGCGCGGTTCGACGCGTTGGAGGGGAGACTGCTTCCCGAGGAGCGCATCCGCCCTCCTCTCGCGCATGACACACCCCGAGTTGAGGCCCCGGCTAGGCCTGGTCCTCAACCGGGCCCTGCCCCTAAACCCCCTAAGGGGAAACGAGGAGGAATCGAAAAGGGGCAGAAGAGCGGGAAGCGGGCCAAAGAAGGGCCTAAACCCTCTGTGCCGCCTCGCGCAGATGAGACTCTGGAGCCACGTCAGTCCCAGTCCTCACAGGCAGAATGGACTGACGTGGGGAAGAAGGGGAAGCCGAAGGCGGGGACAAAGTCTCCGCCCAAGGTCCAACCTAAGAGGGAGCCTAAGTTGCGCCTCCCTCAGTCGTCAGCTGTGACATTAACGTTGCAGCCAGACGCTGAGAAGCGGGGCGTAACTTACGCCAATGTGTTGCGCGAGGCGTCACAGCGGATTAAGCTGGCTGACCTCGGCATTACCGCCCTGCAGTTCAGGGTGGGAGTGTCGGGGCAGCGAATTTTGGAGGTGCCGGGCACAGATTCCGGCGAGAAGGCTGATGCCCTGGCCGAAAAAATGAGGCAGGTGATCGGAGACGAGGCCATCCGAGTCGGCCGACCCACGAAGTGTGCAGAGATGCGCATTTCGGGGCTGGACGACTCGGTGACGCCCGAGGAATTGATCGCGGCGGTCTCCCGGGTTGGTGGATGCCCAACGGCATCCATCAAGGCGGGAGATGTGCGCCGCGACGTTGCAAGTAGAGGCACAGCTTGGGTGCGCTGCCCGGTGGCAGTCGCCAAAAAGGCCTCGGAGGGGGGACGGCTGGCCGTCGGTTGGTCCTCGGCGCAGGTAAAAATCCTGTCGCCGAGGCCAATGAGGTGCTACCGGTGCCTCCTTCCGGGGCACGTTCGTGCGAGTTGTAAGTCGGAGGTAGATCGCAGTGGTCTTTGTTACCGCTGCGGTCAGGCCGGCCATTTGGCCGGTCAATGCTCTCTGCCGCCGCTTTGCGTCGTTTGCAAGGCGGCGGGGAAGCCCTCCGACCACTGTGGTGGGAGCGCTGCCTGCGTGGTGGCGCACCCTCCGAAGAAGAAGGCGAAGCCTGCGGCTGCGGCAAAGCCACAGTCGCAGACTCCCCCTTAGAGCCATGGGCGTCGGACTTGGGGAAGTCCGGCGTCCAGTTTTCAGGGCTCGAGTTGGCGTGACGTGTGTTCCCGCGCGCCACTCACACGCGTAGTTTAGGGGAGGAATCGCTCCAGTCCTCCCCTCCCAAGAGGCTTGGCCTTGTGCCGTCGCTGCCGGGGAGTGGCCGAATACTTAACGTGGTCCCGCTACCCCGGCACTCAAGTAATGAGGTGGAACACGGTGGGGTTTTAGCCGGTAGGAGTCCGGCATAACCCGTCGTCGTCCCCAAGGCGACGGGTATCCATGAGGATTTCCCCACCTAAAAAAAAAAAAAAAAAAAAAAAAAAAAAGGTTAGGTTCCCGTGGCAGGTGGGTCTGCTATCGGGCGCGTCCCCAGGTGGTGGATAGGGGAATGCCCCCCAGATATGGGGGGTACCGGCTTGCCGGCGCGAACCAACCCAAGGTGGGGTGGTTGCATCACTGAGATGTAACCACCGGAGGGCGGCGGGTCAGCTTGACCCGACGTGTAGTTCGTTCCTCCGCGTGTCCCTCTGTTCATCAGAGGGCACAGTGGAGGGGCAAGGGCGGGCTCTGCGTGTACTCACACTACCGTAGAGCAGGCCGGGAAGGAGTTCCTTCCCCGCCACCGCCGGACGACGTAGATCGTTATCGCCTGGGGTGTCGTTGATCATGTCTAGCGGCTCCAGGCGACCGATGGCCTTGCCTTCATTGGCCGGGCCGAGACAAGGAAAAGTCAATAAGACCCGACAGTAAAGTCGTTAAAACCGCTGGGGCACCTGGGCCAACCCCGGTGTGTCCGTAAGTCCTTCCCCCACTGGAATGGGCGTTACCCAGTGGGTGATGTGTAGGTCGACCCATAATCGTGGGAATAATCATGAAAAAATCTTCTTTTAAATGTAGTTCTGTGGACCCGGTAACGGGTGAGTGTTTGGTGAGTCGGGAGGGTCGTGGTGATCCTGACTCGGAGATTGACTCAGACGATTCGTCTTTGATGTCGGTTACGTCTGAGTCATCTTTAAAGCGACCGTACGACGAGCTGGCTGACCACTCAATGGGTCAGCCAGCTCCTAAGATTGGAACGGCCAGGAGGGGGAGGGGTCGCCCCCCAACTACTGGCCAATATGTTGGCCTCGCAAGGGCAAAGGAGGCGCTGAACGCCGCCAAGCGTGAGGAGATTAGGCTCCAAGCGGAGGCGGAATACGCGGAGGAGCTTCGCTTGGCGGAGTTGGAGGTCTCTCGCCTCTCCGAGTCAAGTGTGACGGAGGACGAGAGGCCTCCAGCTGAGGTGGGTTTGGTGCCCCGCATTGTTGCCAATGTGGGTGTCATAAAGACCGTGGCCGTCAGGTGTAAAAACCTGAAGGGCACGGACGTGAAGGCCCTGAAAAACGCGGCGGACGCGATCGCTCAGGCTGTGGAGCAGCTGAGCAGGCGCTCTACCTCCGAGGAGACGGAGAGACTGCAGGCGGACAATAACCGTCTGCAGTCTGAGGTGGCTGCGCTCCGCAAAGATGTGGCGGAGTTGCGCTCTCGGGTGGCTCAGCCGCCCCCAGTGCCGATCGACGAACTGACGCGTTCCATCATGGTCCAGGTCGGGACCATGGTGAGCGCGCGGTTCGACGCGTTGGAGGGGAGACTGTTACCCGAGGAGCGCATCCGCCCTCCTCTCGCGCACGACACACCCCGAGTTGAGGCCCCGGCTGGCCCTGGTCTTCTACCGGGCCCTGCCCCTAAACCCCTTAAGGGGAAACGAGGAGGAATTGAAAAGGGGCAGAAGAGCGGCAAGCGGGCCAAAGAAGGGCCTAAACCCTCTGTGCCGCCTCGCGCAGAACAGGCTCTGGAGCCACGTCAGTCCCAGTCCTCACAGGCAGAATGGACTGACGTGGGGAAGAGGGGGAAGCCGAAGGCGGGGACAAAGTCTCCGCCCAAGGTCCAACCCAAGAAGAGGGAGCCTAAGTTGCGCCCCCCTCAGTCGTCAGCTGTGACACTAACGTTGCAGCCAGACGCTGAGAAGCGGGGCGTAACTTACGCCAATGTGTTGCGCGAGGCGTCACAGAGAATAAAGCTGGCTGACCTCGGCATTACCGCCCTGCAGTTCAGGGTGGGAGTGTCGGGGCAGCGAATTTTGGAGGTGCCGGGTACTGAGTCCGACGAGAAGGCTGATGCCCTGGCCGATAAAATAAGACAGGTCATCGGAGATGAGGCCATCCGAGTCGGCCGACCCACGAAGTGTGCAGAGATGCGCATTTCGGGGCTGGACGACTCGGTGACCCCTGAGGAATTAATCGCGGCGGTCTCCCGGGTTGGTGGATGCCCAACGGCATCCATCAAGGCGGGAGATGTGCGCCGCGACGTAGCAAGTAGAGGCACAGCTTGGGTGCGCTGCCCGGTGGCAGTCGCCAAAAAGGCCTCGGAGGGGGGACGGCTGGCCGTCGGTTGGTCCTCGGCGCAGGTAAAAATCCTGTCGCCGAGGCCAATGAGGTGCTACCGGTGCCTCCTTCCGGGGCACGTTCGTGCGAGTTGTAAGTCGGAGGTAGATCGCAGTGGTCTTTGTTACCGCTGCGGTCAGGCCGGCCATCTGGCCGGTCAATGCTCTCTGCCGCCGCTTTGCGTCGTTTGCAAGGCGGCGGGGAAGCCCTCCGACCACTGTGGTGGGAGCGCTGCCTGCGTGGTGGCGCACCCTCCGAAGAAGAAGGCGAAGCCTGCGACTGCGGCAAAGCCACAGTCGCAGACTCCCCCTTAGAGCCATGGGCGTCGGACTTGGGGAAGTCCGGCGTCCAGTTTTCAGGGCTCGAGTTGGCGTGACGTGTGTTCCCGCGCGCCACTCACACGCGTAGTTTAGGGGAGGAATCGCTCCAGTCCTCCCCTCCCAAGAGGCTTGGCCTTATGCCGTCGCTGCCGGGGAGTGGCCGAATACTTAACGTGGTCCCGCTACCCCGGCACTCAAGTAATGAGGTGGAACACGGTGGGGTTTTAGCCGGTAGGAGTCCGGCATAACCCGTCGTCGTCCCCAAGGCGACGGGTATCCATGAGGATTTCCCCACCTAAAAAAAAAAAAAAAAAAAAAAAAAAAAAAAAAGGTTAGGTTAGGTTCCCGTGGCAGGTGGGTCTGCTATCGGGCGCGTCCCCAGGTGGTGGATAGGGGAATGCCCCCCAGATATGGGGGGTACCGGCTTGCCGGCGCGAACCAACCCAAGGTGGGGTGGTTGCATCACGGAGATGTAACCACCGGAGGGCGGCGGGTCAGCTTGACCCGACGTGTAGTTCGTTCCTCCGCGTGTCCCTCTGTTCATCAGAGGGCACAGTGGAGGGGCAAGGGCGGGCTCTGCGTGTACTCACACTACCGTAGAGCAGGTCGGGAAGGAGTTCCTTCCCTGCCACCGCCGGGGGGGGGATATCGTTATCGCCTGGAGTGTCGTTGATCATGTCTAGCGGCTCCAGGCGACCGATGGCCTTGCCTTCATTGGCCGGGCCGAGACAAGGAAAAGTCAATAAGACCCGACAGTAAAGTCGTTAAAACCGCTGGGGCACCTGGGCCAACCCCGGTGTGTCCGTAAGTCCTTCCCCCACTGGAATGGGCGTTACCCAGTGGGTGATGTGTAGGTCGTCCCATAATCGTGGGTACAGAATGGAAACTTCTACAAACAAAAATTCATCTGCTTCGGCAGGCTCTTCTGCCAGGGGTGGCACTAAATCACCCATACCTTCCTCTTCGGCGGTAAGGCGTAGTTTGCGTAGTGGCACATCGCCAGTCTTCCCGGCTTCGGTCGGTCGTTCCAAAAGGAACCAGGAGTGGGATGGTGAGTCCGAGGTTGACTCTGATGACGAGTCAGGACTCGAATCGGTGTCGTCGCAGTCGGAGGGAACTCTGAAGCGGCGGCTAGAGGAGTTTGAGTCTTTTCCGAAAACCGGAGTGGCCAAGAGGGGAAGGGGTCGTCCCCCGACCACCGGCCAGTATGTAGGTCTGGCCAGGGCCAAAGAGGCGTTGAACGCCGCCAAGCGCGAGGAACTTAGGCTCCAAGCGGAGGCGGAGCTCGCTGAGGAGATTCGCTTGGCGGAGCTGGAGGTCTCTCGTCTCTCCGAGACAAGTCTGACGGGGGACGAGAACCCTCCAGCGGAAGTAGGTTTAGTGCCCCGCATTGCGGCTAGTGTGGGCATTATTAAAACCGTGGCCGTCAGGAGTAAGAACCTGAAGGGCACGGACGTGAAGGCCCTTAAAAACGCGGCGGACGCGATTGCTCAAGCGGTGGAGCAACTGAGCAAGCGCTCCACGTCTGACGAAACGGAGAGACTGCAGGCGGACAATACCCGTCTGCAGTCTGAGTTGGCCGCGCTCCGTAAGGATGTGGCGGAGTTGCGCTCTCGGGTGGCTCAGCCGCCCCCAGTGCCGATCGACGAACTGACGCGCTCCATCATGGTCCAGGTCGGGACCATGGTGAGCGCGCGGTTCGACGCGTTGGAGGGGAGACTGCTTCCCGAGGAGCGCATCCGCCCTCCTCTCGCGCACGACACACCCCGAGTTGAGGCCCCGGCTAGCCCTGGTCCTCAACCAGGCCCTGCCCCCAAACCCCTTAAGGGGAAACGAGTAGGAGTAGAAAAGGGGCAGAAGAGTGGGAAGCGGGCCAAAGAAGGGCCAAAACCCTCTGTGCCGCCTCGCGCAGAACAGGCTCTGGAGCCACGTCAGTCCCAGTCCTCACAGGCAGAATGGACTGACGTGGGGAAGAAGGGGAAGCCGAAGGCGGGGACAAAGTCTCCGCCCAAGGTCCAACCTAAGAAGAGGGAGCCTAAGTTGCGCCCCCCTCAGTCGTCAGCTGTGACATTAACGTTGCAGCCAGACGCTGAGAAGCGGGGCGTAACTTACGCCAATGTGTTGCGCGAGGCGTCGCAGCGGATTAAGCTGGCTGACCTCGGCATTGCCGCCCTGCAGTTCAGGGTGGGAGTGTCGGGGCAGCGAATCTTGGAGGTGCCGGGCACAGATTCCGGCGAGAAGGCTGATGCCCTGGCCGAAAAGATCAGGCAGGTGATCGGAGATGAGGCCATCCGAGTCGGCCGACCCACGAAGTGTGCAGAGATGCGCATTTCGGGGCTGGACGACTCGGTGACGCCCGAGGAATTGATCGCGGCGGTCTCCCGGGTTGGTGGATGCCCAACGGCATCCATCAGGGCGGGAGATGTGCGCCGCGACGTAGCAAGCAGAGGCACGGCTTGGGTGCGCTGTCCGGTGGCAGTGGCCAAAAAGGCCTCGGAGGGGGGACGGCTGGCCGTCGGTTGGTCCTCGGCGCAGGTAAAAATCCTGTCGCCGAGGCCAATGAGGTGTTACCGGTGCCTCCTTCCGGGGCACGTTAGGGCGAGGTGCACGTCGGAAGTGGACCGCAGTGGTCTCTGTTACCGCTGCGGTCAGGCCGGCCATCTGGCCGGTCAATGCACTTTGCCGCCGCTTTGCGTCGTCTGCAAGGCGGTGGGGAAGCCCTCCGACCACTGCGGTGGGAGCGCTGCCTGCGTGGTGGCGCACCCAAAAAAGAAGGAGGGGAAGCCTGCGACTGCGGCAAAGCCACAGTCGCAGACTCCCCCTTAGAGCCATGGGCGTCGGACTTGGGGAAGTCCGGCGTCCAGTTCTCAGGGCTCGAGTTGGCGTGACGTGTGTTCCCGCGCGCCACTCACACGCGTAGTTTAGGGGAGGAATCGCTCCAGTCCTCCCCTCCCAAGAGGCTTGGCCTTGTGCCTTCGCTGTCGGGGAGCGGCCGAATACGTAATGTGGTCCCGCTACCCCGGCACTCAGGCGATGAGGTGGAACACGGTGGGGTTTTAGCCGGTAGGAGTCCGGCATAACCCGTCGTCGTCCCCAAGGCGACGGGTATCCATGAGGATTTCCCCACCAAAAAAAAAAAAAAAAAAAAAAAAAAAAAAAAAAAAAAAAGGTTAGGTTAGGTTAGGTTAGGTTAGGTTAGGTTAGGTTAGGTTAGGTTAGGTTAGGTTAGGTTAGGTTCCCGCCCGTGGCAGGTGGGTCTGCTATCGGGCGCGTCCCCCGGGTGGTGGATAGGGGAATGCCCCCCAGATATGGGGGGTACCGGCTTGCCGGCGTGAACCAACCCAAGGTGGGGTGGTTGCATCACTGAGATGTGACCACCGGAGGGCGGCGGGTCAGCTTGACTCGGCTGCGTAGTTCGTTTCTCCACGTGTCCCTCTGCTTATCAGAGGGCACAGTGGAGGAGCAAGGGCGGGCTCTGCGTGTACTCACACTACCGTAGAGCAGGCCGGGAAGAAGTTCCTTCCCTGCCACCGCCGGGGGGGGATATCGTTATCGCCTGGAGTGTCGTTGATCATGTCTAGCGGCTCCAGGCGACCGATGGCCTTGCCTTCATTGGCCGGGCCGAGACAAGGAAAAGTCAATAAGACCCGACAGTAAAGTCGTTAAAACCGCTGGGGCACCTGGGCCAACCCCGGTGTGTCCGTAAGTCCTTCCCCCACTGGAATGGGCGTTACCCAGTGGGTGATGTGTAGTTCGACCCATAATCGTGGGAATAAAATGGATAGTTCTAAACCTTCAGCTGTGGCAGCAGCTAAATCTGCCAAAGGTGTAGTTTCCGCTTCGGGGATTTGTAGTTCTCCTGCTTCGGTAGATGTCAGGCGTGTCCCGGTAACGGGAAGAGTGATCTGTGATCGGGATGGTCGTGTCGGAGATGATTCGGACGATGATTCGGATCATTCTGTCATGTCGGTTCCGTCCGACGGGTCGCTCAAGCGACGGATTGAAGCCTTGGGTGGGCATTCGGGGAGCAACCTTTACCCAAGGCTTGTTCCAGCCAAGAGAGGGAGGGGTCGCCCCCCGACGACCGGCCAATACGTTGGCTTGGCCAAGGCCAAGGAGGCGCTGAACGCCGCCAAACGCGAGGAGCTTAGGCTCCAAGCGGAGGAGGAGTACGCGGAGGAACTGCGCTTGGCGGAGTTGGAGGCTTCTCGCCTCTCCGACGCGTCAAGTATGTCGGAGGGTGAGAGGCCTCCAGCGGAGACTGGCCTTGTGCCGACAATTATGTCCAACGTCGGCATAATCAAAACTGTGGCCAAAAGGTCCAAAAACTTGAAGGGCACAGACGTTAAGGCCCTTAAAAATGCGGCGGAGTTGATTACTCAGGCGGTGGAGCAACTCAATCGGCGTTCCACCTCCGATGAGACGGAGAGACTGCAGGCGGACAATGTCCGTCTGCAGTCTGAGTTGAATGCGCTCCGGAAGGATGTGGCTGAGCTGCGCTCTCGGGCCGCCCAGCCGCCCCCAGTGCCACTCGAGGAGTTGACGCGCACCATCATGGTCCAGGTTGGGACCATGGTGAGTGCGCGTCTCGACGCGTTGGAGGGGAGACTGCTCCCCGAGGAGCGCCTCCGCCCTCCTCTTGCTCACGAACGCGTTGAGGACCCGGCTGGCCCTGCTCCCCAGCCGGGCCCTGCCCCTAAACCCCCCAAGAGGAAACGAGGAGGTAACGAAAAGGGGCAGAAGAGTGGAAAGCGGGCCAAAGAAGGGCCAAAACCCTCTGTGCCGCCTCGCGCAGAACAGACTCTGGAGCCACTTCAGTCCCAGTCCTCACAGGCAGAATGGACTGAAGTGGGGAAGAAGGGGAAGCCGAAGGCGGGGACAAAGTCTCCGCCCAAGGCCCAACCCAAGAGGGTCGTCAAGTTACGCCCCCCTCATACAGCGGCTGTGACAATTACGTTACAGCCGGATGCTGAGAAGGAGGGCATAACTTACGCCAATGTGCTGCGCGAGGCGTCACAGCGGATAAAGTTGGCTGACCTCGGCATATCCGCCCTGCAATTCAGGGTGGGTGTGTCGGGGCAGAGAATTTTAGAGTTGCCGGGGGCTGAGTCCGGCGAGAAGGCCGATGCCCTGGCGGGCAAGTTGAAGGAGGTTTTCGGGGAAGAGGTCATCCGAGTCGGCCGACCCACGAAGTGTGCAGAGATGCGCATTTCGGGGCTGGACGACTCGGTGACCCCTGAGGGATTGATCGCGGCGGTCTCCCGGGTTGGTGGATGCCCAACGGCATCCATCAAGGCGGGAGATGTGCGCCGCGACGTTACAAGCAGAGGCACTGCTTGGGTGCGCTGCCCGGTGGCAGTGGCCAAAAAGGCCTCGGAGGGGGGACGGCTGGCCGTCGGTTGGTCCTCGGCGCAGGTAAAAATCCTGTCGCCGAGGCCAATGAGGTGTTACCGGTGCCTCCTTCCGGGGCACGTTAGGGCGAGGTGCACGTCGGAGGTGGACCGCAGTGGTCTCTGTTACCGCTGCGGTCAGGCCGGCCATCTGGCTGGTCAATGCTCTCTGCCGCCGCTTTGCGTCGTTTGCAAGGCGGCGGGGAAGCCCTCCGACCATTGTGGTGGGAGCGCTGCCTGCGTGGTGGCGCACCCTTCGAAGAAGAAGGTGAGGCCTGCGACTGCGGCAAAGCCTCAGTCGCAGACTTCCCCTTAGAGCCATGGGCGTCGGACTTGGGGAAGTCCGGCGTCCAGTTTCAGGGCTCGAGCTGGCGTGACGTGTGTTCCCGCGCGCCACTAACACATGTAGTTTAGGGGAGGAATCGCTCCAGTCCTCCCCTTCCAAGAGGCTTGGCCTAAGGTCGGCCGCTGCCGTAGAGGTTGGAAGAATCCTTCGGGGCACCCAAGCCCTACAGCACTATGCGGCGAGGAGAAACACGGTGGGGTTTTAGCCGGTAGGAGTCCGGCATAACCCGTCGTCGTCCCCAAGGCGACGGGTATCCATGAGGATTTCCCCACCTAAAAAAAAAAAAAAAAAAAAAGGTTAGGTTCCCGTGGCAGGTGGGTCTGCTATCGGGCGCGTCCCCCGGGTGGTGGATAGGGGAATGCCCCCCAGATATGGGGGGTACCGGCTTGCCGGCGCGAACCAACCCAAGGCGGGGTGGTCGCATCACTGAGATGCGACCACCGGAGGCGGCGGGTCAGATTGACTCGGTCGTGTTTTTCCCGGCGGGGCTCTCTTGAGCCCGTCTGGCGGGATCGCGTACCCTAGTGAAAGGGTACGCCTACAAATAAAACTTTAAAAATACTACTATGGACAACTCACGTAATTTGAAAATGTGTCCCCAGGTGGGTCCCTGCGATGCAGGGGAATCCCACCCCACTGATTCGTCAGTGGGCTGCCCTCCGTACTCTGGGGTGGGTAAAAATTGCGTCGTGGGCCAGCAGGAGGCTGCTGGCTCTCGTGAACACGAACTTGGCTCTTCTTCCCATTTATATGATTTTGCTTCTGGTGATTTGGATTTTGATGATTTGGCGGTGAAGTCGCATGCCCAGATGGTGTGCGGCGACACCAATGACTATGGCATGTCTACGGACTCTGATACTGGCTCCCGGGCCAGTCTTATTACGGTTGGGTCTCAGTCTGAGGCAGAAAAGCGCTCTCGTAAGAAGCGCTTATACTCCGGTGGAGCGTCTGATTCAGACGCAGCGGATCCAGCTCCCGCCTTAGCCAAAGGCAGAGTGAAGCCTCCGTCGAAGAGAGGGCGGGGCCGCCCGCCTACTACCGGCAAATACGTCGGGTTAGCAGCGGCCCAGGCTAAACTCAACGAGGAGAAGCGCGAGGCGCTCCGCCTTGAGGCAGAAGCGGATAGTGCCAACCTGGCACGCCGCATTCAGCCACTAAGAGGCTCTAACCCTTCTGTGTGGTCCATTGATGCGGTAGAGTCCCGTACGGCGACTCATCTGGACCAACAAGTTAAGGCAAGTCTGGAAACTGTCCTTCATGTGGCTAGGGCTTCCAAGAATTTGAAAGGTGTTTTCCAAGGGAACCTGAACAAGGCTGTAACATCAATCAAGGACTGCTGGCAGGAATTGAGGGGGTGCTCTGTGTCTGAGGAGACAAAGAAGCTACAGGCGGCCAATGACAGCCTTGAGAGGGAGGTCTTTTTACTTCGCTCGGAAATGGCCGAACTGCGGAAGGGCTTCGTCGAGGCCCTTAAAGAGTCGACGCCATCCAGCGGTGCGGCGTTGCAGGCGGATGTTGGGGAGGCTCAGACCCATGGCTGTGACTCGGCTCCGGTCACGATGGGCGGAATCCTTTCGATCCTGGAGGACCATTCCCGCATCCTTATGAACCGAATGTCGACAATGGTCGGAGCAAGGTTGGAAGCCCTGGAGGACCGTCTTCTTCCAGCGAAACGTATGCGCCCGCCTTTGGCTGCAGACAGGAGGAACGATGCCGCGGCTGCTGCGAACTCGGAGCGGCCCGAACTTCTGCAGGCGGAATCTGGTCCGGCTAAGCCGAAACCCAGCAAAGCCTCTTCTTCGACCCCTAGTGGCACCACTCCGCCTCCTCGTACGGAAGAGGCTTGGAATGTGGTAGCCGGTAAGAAGCGGAAGAAGAAGTCGGCTCCTAACACTGACTCAGGCTCGTCGCAGTCCCAGCAGGGCCCCAAGCCGGGACCGGCCCCCAAGCCGGGACCGGCCCCCAAGCCGGGACCGGCCCCCAAGCCGGAACCAGCCCCCAAGCCCAAAGCTAAAAAGCGGCAAAGGAGGAGAACTCGAGCCCCCACCACTGCAGCTGTAGTGATTACGCTGCAGCAGGACGCAGTGGAACGAGGGATCTCGTATAAAGACACCCTGACCAAGGCTCGGCAGGAAATAAATCTGGCGGCCCTGGGTATCCCGGATGGCGTCAAAATAAAGAGGTCCGCTACGGGGGCGCGCATCATCGAGCTCCCGAAGGGGGTTGAAAGTGAAAAGGCCGACTGCCTGGCGCAAAAACTGCGTGACGTTTTGGCAGGAGCAGCTAGGGTTTCTAGGCCAGTTAAGTGCTCCACGCTCCGTGTGTCGGGCCTGGATGATTCCGTAGCCAGGGAAGATGTTCTGGCTGCGGTCGTCGCAAAAACTGGCTGCGCCACGGAGCACGTAAAGGGGGGCGAGATTCGCCCTGGTCCGGGTGGCACTGGAACCATGTGGGTCCAGTGTCCCGTGGCGGTTGCCAACAGCCTGTCCGCAGCGGAAAGACTCTTGGTGGGCTGGAGCTCAGCAAGAGTCCAGACCATGGAGGCACGGCCCATGAAATGTTACCGCTGCCTAGAGATAGGGCACACGAGGCAGCTGTGCACTAGTGCCACCGACCGCAGCGAGCTCTGCTACCGCTGCGGGCAGGCAGGCCACAAGGCGGCGGACTGCTCTGCCAAGCCGCACTGCGCAGTCTGCGCTAGCGCTGGCAGGCCAGCGAACCACTCTATTGGCGGTTCAAGTTGTGTCCCTCCCAAAAAAGGGGTTCGCGGAGATAAAGCCGGAAGGACCCCGGCTCCGCAGAAGGCGGGTCGGTCGCAAGACCAACTGGAGGAAATGATAGTCGATCCCAGTAATGGATAACAATCGGCTACATTTCCTCCAGACGAATCTCAACCACTGCCCCGGTGCCCAGGACCTATTGTTCCAGGCCCTGGCGCAGTGGCAAATTGATTTTGCGGTGGTGGCAGAACCCTACTACATCCCAGCCCGGTCCAATTGGGCTGGTGATACGTCGGGTACTGTCGCCATCTGTAGTGCTGGTGCCAACTCCCCCTTTCCCCTTTCCCTTAAGGAAAGGGGCCAGGGATTCGTTTCGGCCCACTGGGGGAGGTACATCGTGTTCGCGGTGTACTTTTCCCCCAACAAAAATCTGCCGGAGTTTGAAGGCTTCCTTGGCAGACTGTTGGAGGCGGTACGAAGAGCGGCCCCACATCCCGTAATCCTCGCGGGGGACCTAAACGCGAAGTGCACGGCGTGGGGCTGTCCTACCACTGACGCCCGAGGGGACGTTCTGTTAAGATGGATCACCACGGCCGGTCTCGCGCTGCTAAATCGCGGCAACGCGCCCACCTGCGTTAGGCATAACGGGAGTTCCATCGTGGATCTCTCGTTTGCCAGCCCAGCGATCGCGAGACTGGTCACAGATTGGAGGGTGATGGAGGACGTAGAGACGCTGTCTGATCATGTGTACATACAGTTCAGCGTCCCGCCTCCCAGAACGTCGAGCGTCTCCTCGGTTGGCCCACCGCCTGAGTTCCCACGTTGGACCCTGTCCAAGTTGGACATTGACGCGCTGGAGGAGGCAGCCACTGTCGAGGCCTGGAACCCGTCGCCCACGGCTCCAGTTTCTGTGAGCGATGAGGCACTATGGTTCCGGAGGGCCTTGACCAGTGTCTGTGACGCTTCCATGCCCCGTTGGCGTCGTCGACCACCAAGAAAACAGGTGTATTGGTGGTCTGACGAAATCGCGGATTTACGGGGCACCTGTATTACAGCGCGTCGTGCCTTCCAAAGGCAGCGGAGGCGTCTCCCCCAAAATGAGGCTCTGGTGACGCAAATGCGACAGGCGTACGCTGACGCCAGAAAGGCGCTAAAGCAATCCATTTGCCGAGCCAAAGACTCCGCCAGGGAGGAGATGCTGGCGGATCTCAACAGAGACCCGTGGGGGCGCCCTTACCGCGCGACACGGGGGAAAATAAGCCGTGGTCCACCGGTGGTGGAATCACTCCCACCCGATCGGCTGAGTACCATTGTGGCGGCGTTGTTCCCAGCGCCGGAAGGCGAGGAGCGTAGGCCCTTTGAGCCTGTTTCCGATGAAGGGGTGACGCCGGTGTCGGAGGGCGAACTCGGCGCTTCAATCCGGAAGCTGAAGGGGCGCAAAACTGCCCCAGGCCCGGATGGTGTTCCAGGCCGAGTCTGGGTGAAGTGCCTGGGACCCCTTGAGGAGCGCCTGCGGGAGCTTTTCAGCTCTTGCCTCGGGCAAGGAGAGTTCCCGCAGTGCTGGAAGGAGGGCAAACTTGTCCTCCTACAAAAGGCTGGTCGTGCACCCGACTCTCCGTCGGCCTACCGGCCGATCGTGTTACTCGACGAGGCCGGGAAGCTGCTGGAGCGTGTAATTGCGTCCCGCATCAATCGTCATCTGATGCGGGAGGGACCCGACCTTTCTGAGGCCCAGTTTGGCTTCCGTGCCCAGCGCTCTACCATCGACGCCATATTGAGCGTCAAGAAGTTCACGGAGGAGCAGGTGGCGAGTGGCGGTACAGTGTTGGCGATATCTTTTGATATCGCCAATGCTTTCAATTCCTTGCCCTTCTCAAGTATTGAGGAGGGCCTCGAATTCCATGGGGTACCTCGCTACCTGCGCCAGATTGTGGCGTCTTACCTCCGAGGGAGAGAGGTGGTGTGCGTAGGGCGGGATGGCGTTCCGGTGCGACGCCTCACATGGTGCGGTGTTCCTCAGGGGTCGGTTTTGGGCCCTCTCCTGTGGAACATCGGCTATGATAGGGTCTTGCGTGGCGCTCTCCTCCGTGGGCTGCATATCGTCTGCTATGCAGACGATACCCTACTCCTTGCCCGGGGGGGAGCGTTCGAGGAGGCCACCCGTCTAGCGAGAGCGGGTTCGGCCTTAGTAGTAGCGCGAATTGAAGGTCAGGGTTTAAAAGTGGCCCTGGAAAAGACGGAGGCCCTTTTCTTTTATGGTCGGGGTAGGCGTCCTCCTGCGGGAGCGACACTCCGCATCGGCGAGGTCGAGATCCGGGTTGGGTCCGTGATGAAATATCTCGGGCTCTGCCTGGACGGAAGATGGACTTTCGCCGAGCACTTCCGCAGGCTGGCCCCGAGGCTTGTTAAAGCCTCCGCGGCTTTGGGGAGACTCCTCCCTAATGTCGGAGGGCCGGGGTCCAGTTGCCGCCGGCTTTATATGGGGGTCATTAAATCAATGGCCCTCTATGGGGCGCCCGTGTGGGTGGATGCCCTGAGTGCCACAAATAAGGCGCTATTGCGACGTCCGCAGCGCGCCATGGCGCTCAGGGTAATCCGCGGTTACCGCACAGTGGCTGGAGAGGCGGCGTTTGCCCTGGCCGGTTCCCCGCCGTGGGAGCTGGAGGCCCGCGTACTGGCCGAAGTATACCGGCGCAGCGCGCAAGTGAAGGAGCGGGGTGGTGAGCCGGCTCCTGATCAGGTGGCTAGGTGGCGCCGCCAGGCTCGCGTGATCCTTCTGCGGTCTTGGCGGGGCCAGCTGGCATCGCCTAGTGCTGGAGTGAGGGCGGTGGAGGCCATTCGGCCTCATTTGAAAGCATGGCTGGAGACCTGCCAAGGCGTCTCGTACCGGATGGTGCAGGTGATGACCGGGCATGGTTGTTTTGGTCATTACCTGCATCATGTGGCCAGGCGGGAGGCATCTCCACGGTGCCACCATTGTGACTGCGCGGATGATACCGCGCAGCACACACTGGAGGTGTGCCCCGCGTGGAGCGATCCGCGTGTGGAGCTGATAGAGGTGGTTGGGCGGGATCTCTCTCTGCCAGCCATCGTTGGACAGATGGTCCATAGTGCAGAAGCCTGGAGGGCGATGGCCTCCTTCTGCGAAACAGTCGTATCGCAGAAGGAGACTGCAGAGAGAGATCGGGAGGACGATGCGTCGTCTGACCCAATCCGCAGGCGTCGCGTGGGGCGCAGGAGAGCCGCGTACGAGCGGAACCTCCCGCCCTAGTAGGGTCTCTGGGTGGCAGACTGGGGAGTCTGTCACTCGATAGAGAGACCCATGGTTGAGAAGCGTTCTGGGTCTCGGAGCGCTTCCCAAGAGGGTACCAGGCACAAGCCTGTGTCTTGTATGGGTCACAGCATATGTGACAGTCGCCGCCAGGTCGCAGCAGTTATTGCGTTTGCAGGTCCTGCGACCCGGCCTCAGAGCGGTGGCGAGAGACCCGGGGAGTTTTAGTTGGTAGGTCCATCCTTCGGATGGGAGTCCAACATAACCTCACTAGCGTCCCCAAGCTGGTGAGGTATGCATGAGCATTTCTCCTCGAAAAAAAAAAAAAAAAAAAAAAAAAAAAAAAAGGTTAGGTTAGGTTCCCGTGGCAGGTGGGTCTGCTATCGGGCGCGTCCCCGGGTGGTGGATAGGGGAATGCCCCCCAGATATGGGGGGTACCGGCTTGCCGGCGCGAACCAACCCTAAGGTGGGGTGGTCACATCACGGAGATGTGACCACAGGAGGGCGGCGGGTCAGCTTGACCCGACCGCGTTGTTCGTTTCTCCACGTGTCCCTCTGATTCGCAGAGGGCATAGTGGAGGAGTATGGGCGGGCCCTGCGCGCACTCACCCTGCCGCAGAGCAGGCGAGTGGAGGACTTTCCTCTTCTTGCCACCGTCGCTGTCTCGTAACCCTAGCGTATACTGAGTGTCGTGGATATGTCTCGCGGCTCAGTGCTGGGACCGAGGGTCTTGCCTTAATCGGCCGGACCGCGAGGAGTAAACCTCTATAATAAATCCTCAACTCTCGGCGTTGCGGCACGTGGCGTCGGGATGCTCGCAAGAGCGGCTGGGGAGTTCATCAGTCACTAACGGCCAACCCTGGGATACCTCCTGATCTCCCAGTGGTATTAGGGTTACCCGGGTACAGGGGGCACTGCCCGGGTGGACATTTATTTCCCCCATACTCGTGGGATTCAAAATGGACACAAATAATAATAAGGATAAAGAAGTGGAAGCTGGTTTATTAACCGGCAGACCAGAGAAGGAAGAGATGAGAACGCGGCCCCGATCGGGACCGGTAAAACTCATTTTCGGGAGGAGTGGACAAGCCACCAGACCTCCCACCCCGATTCCGGACGTAAGCGTCAGTGGGGATGAGACTGACGGCTCTGCCATATCGCAGACGTCGCTCTCATCCCAGAGCCGAGTCGTGCGGACGCGAAAGCGTAGACCGCAGGACCCGGCTGAAGGAGAGCAGGCGCGGGCGAAGCGCCCTCACAGCGCCGAACTTGCGGGTCTGGAAGCGGGGAGACCCTCCTCGGAGATAGGCGCGGAGATGCTCCGCAGCCTCTCTACCGCGGAGGAAACCTTCTCCCGACCCAAGTCAACGAAGGCAGAGATGGCTGCTGCCTTCCGAGAGGCTTGTGGAGCCCTTCAGGAAGGCACGAAGGAGCTCTGTATCAGGGCCGAGCGGCGTGACGGCGAGAACGAGCGGTTCCGAGCTCACGTCGCTGCCCTGATGACTCGCGTGCAGGAGCTGGCGGGTGAAGTGGAGGAGCTGCGCCGCGGTGGGGCGAAATCCGGTCCTCAGGCTGGGCAGCTAATACCAAATGCCAAAAAGGGCCCGGCTGGAGCAGAGCAGGGTCCTCTGGAGAAGGCTGCTGGCATGGACTGGGACCAAATCGCGGTCCAAATGGAGCGCGATTTCGCACGGTTCCAGTCCACGATCATGGACCGGTATTTCCCGGAGAGAGGGGCTCGTCCACCCTTGAAAAGAAGAGAAGCGGCTGCGGGGGCTACTCATACGGGGACAAAGAACCCGGACGTGCCTACTTCCACACTTTCTTCGACTCCTGTAGGGGGGGAGAAGAGGAAGGGGAAGAAAAAGAGGAAGAAGAGGGTGGCACAGGGGTCCACCGAAGCTCCTGCAGTGCCCACCACCCAGGCAACTGCCCTACCTCCTTCGGGGTCGGCTGCGGGACAGGGGGAAACCCCGTGGTCCCAAGTGGTGGGCCGAAAGGCAAGAGCAGCTGCCAGAAGGGCAGCAGCACCACCCGTCTCACCCCGGACGGTGGTGACCCCGAGACGGCCGCAACCCAAGCTGCCGCGACAACCTGCGGCGGCGGCCGTGCTGGTTTCCGTACCACCGGGATCGCGGTACTCTTTGCACCAAATAATGGAGGATGCCAAGTTACTTATCAAGCTTTCGCACCTTGGCATCACCGGCGGGCTCCGCCAGCGCAAAGCCGCCAACGGGGGCCTTTTGCTGGAGGTCCCCGGACCGGAGAGCGCCGCCAAGGCCGACGCCTTGGCGGAGAGCCTGCGGGAAAAGCTCCGCATGAGCGAAGCGGACGTCCGCTTCACGCGTCCGTGCAAGACGGCGGAGCTGAGGGTGATGGACCTGGATGAGTCCATCACCCCTACAGAGGTAGCGGCGGCCGTGGCGACTATAGGTGGGTGCTCCCAGGCCGACGTAAGGGTCGGGGAGATCCGCAGCGGGCCCTACAGGCTTGGGTCGGCATGGGTCCGCGCCCCACTATCGGCTGTGAGGAAGGCGGCAGAGGCCCGACGTATTCAGGTTGGGTGGTCGTCGGCACGGGTAGAGGTCCTGGCGGCACGTCCCCTCCAGTGCCACCGGTGCCTCGAAATGGGGCACGTCAGGGACACGTGCCCCGACAACGTGGACAGGAGCGCCCGCTGCTATGTATGCGGAGACCCGGGCCACAAGGCCCGGGAGTGCGAAGCGGACGCTCCGAAATGCCCGGTGTGCTCCGATTACGGGCTACCCTCCAACCACCGTCTGGGGAGCAAAAAATGCTCCCCGCCGAAGAAGAAGAAGAAGGGGACGGTAGTCCGCCCGACCCCCGCCTCAGCCAGAGAGGGAGACGGCCAGCCGGTCCGACGACCGGACGAGGAGGCCATGGAGGCTCAACAGGCCTAGTGCCTCCAGCGAAAATACTCCAGATCAACCTGAACCACTGCCGCGACGCCCAGAATCTCATGTTCCAGACGATCGCGGAGTGGTCGGTTGATCTGGCAGTTGTTGCGGAGCCACTCTCCGTCCCGGACCATCCTCGCTGGTTCGGGGCGGCCGATGGCTCTGCCGCCATATACTGGGCGGGAAAGGATGGCCTCCATTGCTCTCTCCTGGGGAGGGGGTTGGGCTACGTGGCCGTAGAGTGGGGTTCTACGGCCGTCGTTAGCTGTTACATCTCTCCCAACAATGTAGGCCTTCCAGTGTACGAGGCCTACCTGGACAGGCTGGCCAACTGCATTCGCGGCTGCGCCCCCCGACCAGTCATCGTCCTGGGTGACTTTAACGCCCACTCAAGTGAGTGGGGTGACACCCGGGACGATACAAAAGGAGAGACACTCCTGGAGTGGGCGGCAGGGCTGGACCTTGGTCTATTAAACCAAGGTTCAGCTAGCACCTGTGTGCGGTGGCAGGGGGAGTCGGTCGTGGACCTATCATGGGCGACTCCCTCTGCGATACGCATGGTGTCAGGATGGAGGGTGGCGGAGGAGATGGTCACTAGATCCGACCACCGATACATCGTATTCGATGTATCGCTCCGCCGCCCCAGCCGCACAAGCCAGGAGGGCAGCCCTCCGCGACGTTGGTCCCTCAAGCGGCTCGACCGAGAAATGGTCGTCGCCGCAGCCCACGTCGCGGACTGGACGGAAGAAGAAATCTCGTCCGATCCGGAAGCGCAGGCGGCCTGGTTCCGGGACACGATGACGTCGATATGCGACGCATCGATGCCCCGGGTCAGGCCGGCCCGAGGAGGCTCGGTATACTGGTGGAGCGAGGAGATCTCGCGACTTCGCAATGAGGTCGCGAGATTGCGCCGCCCGTACCTCCGAGCCGGAAGAAGAAGGCGAGCCCCAGCCGAGGAAAGAGACAGAGCGCGTCAGGTGTACGGAGCCGCCGTAAAGGCTCTCAGCCACGCCATCGCTGAGAGCAAGGCCCGGTGCTGGAGAGAGCTCCTGGAGGGACTGAACAGGGACCCATGGGGGCGCCCGTACAAAATGGTACTGGGCAAGCTCAAACCGTGGGTCCCTCCAATGACGGAAACCCTGGAACCCGAATTCGTGGGAAGAGTGGTAAACACGCTCTTCCCAAGGATCCAGGGTAGTCCCTCTAACCCCCCGTCACTGTCGGACCGGCAATTCTGGTCCGACGAGTATGAGGTGACGGAGGATGAGCTAGACCGGGCAGTGCGGCGGCTGGCCTCTCGCAACACAGCGCCTGGACCCGACGGTGTTCCAGGTCGGGCGCTAGTGGTGGCTCTGTCGGTGCTAGGGAACAGGCTGAGGCGGCTTTTCACCGACTGTCTCCGCCTCGGCGTGTTCCCCCTCGGCTGGAAGGAAGCGAGACTGGTGCTCCTGAAGAAGGAAGGTAGGACCGCAGACTCTCCCTCCGCATTCCGACCGATATGCCTGCTGGACGAGGCGGGGAAACTCTTCGAGAGGATAATCTCCGCCCGTATCAGCGGGCACCTGTCGCGAGTGGGACCCGATCTGTCGGACTGTCAGTTTGGATTCCGACGGGGACGTTCGACGGTGGACGCCATTAAGCGCGTCCGTTCCCTGTCGGAACAGGCAGTCCAAGAGGGGGGGGTGGTGTTGGCGGTGAGCCTCGACATCGTCAACGCGTTTAACACCATCCCCTGGCAGGCGATCAGGGAGGCACTCGTATATCATGACATGCCTCCCTACCTGCGGGCCGTAATCGGGGCCTACCTGCGCGACAGAACGGTGCAGTATATCGGTCGGGATGGAGTGGAAGTACGGAGGGAGATTTGCTGCGGGGTACCCCAGGGTTCCGTTCTGGGACCCCTGTTGTGGAACCTCGCGTACGACGCGGTCCTTCGCACCGGTCTCCCCCCTGGAGTGGATGTCATCTGCTATGCAGATGACACCCTAGTGATAGCCAGGGGGTCAGACTTCCAGGATGTTCTGGGGCTCGCCGAATTGGGCGTGGCATGTGTCGTGGGGAGGATACGCGAGCTCGGCCTTGAGGTGGCGCCTCACAAAACCGAGGCGCTATGGTTTCATGGTCTGAGATTAGGCCATGAACCACCCAGCTCGCGAATCCGGGTAGGTGACGTCGAGGTCCAGGTGGGGAAGCACATACGCTACCTGGGCCTCGTACTGGACAGCCGATGGCGCTTCGAAGAGCATTTCAGGCGACTCGTCCCCCGAGTCCGTAAGGTGGCGGGTGCCTTGCAGCGCCTGCTACCAAATCTCGGGGGACCGCGGGAGGAGGTTCGCCGCCTCTACGGTGGCGTCGTACGATCCATGGCACTCTACGGGGCACCCGTCTGGTCCAAAGAGGCGGGTTCCTCCCGCTGCAGGGCTCTGTTGAGGAGCCTGCAGCGGTTGGTTGCCATGCGTATCGTACGAGGATACCGAACAATTTCGTACGAGGCGGCGACGGTTCTGGCGCGATACCCCCCCTTCGACATCCTGGCCGACATGGACGCATTGGTCTACGACCAAATGCGCGCCGTTGGCCGGGATGCCGATGGGGAAGCGCCAGCCCAAGAGCCTGAAACGCTGCGGCGGAACGCACACCGACGTGTAATGCGCAAATGGCGCGCACAGCTCGTGTTACAGGGCTGTGCGAGCCAACGCGCTGTCGGTGCTGTTCTGCCGAACTTCGAAGCATGGGTAGGGAGGAAAGGCTGCGTCACCTACAGATTGACTCAGATACTCACCGCGCACGGGTGCTTCGGTGAGTATCTGAATCGAATCGCAAGGGAGGAAACGGCACGATGCCACCACTGCGCGTCCGACCTGGACTCCGCCCAGCACACGCTGGAGGACTGCCCTGCGTGGCGGTCCGAGCGTCGAGACCTGGTCGACCGGATCGGACGAGATCTGTCCCCGCCAGCATTAGTCGCGGCTATGCTGGCGAGCGAGGAGGGTTGGAGGACAGCGGTCTCCTTCTGCGATGCAGTAATGCTCCAGAAGGAGGCCGCCGAGCGGGATCGGGAGAGGGCCGATCCCGCTCGAAGACGGCGGCGCCAGGGCGGCGGAAACACACGCCGCCCTCAGGCGCCGCAATAGGGTCGCGCGCGGCCACATCTTGGGGCGATGTGACCGTGGGACGCGACCCGGGAGAGGATGACACTCCCGGTGCGGCCGGGGAGTGTCGTCGAGAGGGGTGACACTGCCGCGCCTCATGCCGCACTTTACACGGTATGAGGCGTGACACTGTTCCCCCCCGGGGGGTGGATTCGACCACCCCCGGGATAGTTCCCCCCTCCCCACAGGGGGGAAACGCAGAGGGGATCTCCGGAGCTTAGCTGATGCGTTCCCGGAGATCCTCGCACTGCAGAGGAAGGCCGCCGCAGGGGTTTAGTGGGTATACCGCGAGGGAGTCCCACATAACCGTCCCACCGACCCCCAGGCAGGACGGTATGCGTAATGCATTCCCCTGCGAAAAAAAAAAAAAAAAAAAAAAAAAAAAAAGGTTAGGTTAGGTTAGGTTAGGTTAGGTTCCCGTGGCAGGTGGGTCTGCTATCGGGCGCGTCCCCCGGGTGGTGGATAGGGGAATGCCCCCCAGATATGGGGGGTACCGGCTTGCCGGCGCGAACCAACCCAAGGCGGGGTGGTCGCATCACTGAGATGCGACCACCGGAGGCGGCGGGTCAGATTGACTCGGTCGCGTTTTTCCCGGCGGGGCTCTCTTGAGCCCGTCTGGCGGGATCGCGTACCCTAGTGAAAGGGTACGCCTTCAAAAAAAAAACCTTCAAAACAAATATGGACAACATACGCGATTCTAAAATGTGTCCCCAGGTGGGTCCCTGCGATGCAGGGGAATCCCACCCCACTGATTCGTCAGTGGGCTGCCCTCCGTACTCTGGGGTGGGTAAAAATTGCGTCGTGGGCCAGCAGGAGGCTGCTGGCTCTCGTGAACACGAACTTGGCTTTTCTTCTCATTTTAACGATTTTGCTTCTGGCGACTTGGATTTTGACGATTTGGCGGTGAAGTCGCATGCCCAGATGGTATGCGGCGACACCAACGACTATGGCATGTCCACGGACTCTGATACTGGCTCTCGGGCCAGTCTTATTACGGTTGGGTCTCAGTCTGAGGCAGAAAAGCGCTCTCGTAAGAAGCGCTTATACTCCGGTGGAGCGTCTGATTCAGACGCAGCGGATCCAGCTCCCGCTTTAGCCAAAGGCAGGGTGAAGCCTCCGTCGAAGAGAGGTCGGGGCCGCCCGCCTACTACCGGCAAATACGTCGGGTTAGCAGCGGCCCAGGCTAAACTCAACGAGGAGAAACGCGAGGCGCTCCGCCTTGAGGCAGAAGCGGATAGTGCCAACCTGGCACGCCGCATTCAGCCACTAAGAGGCTCAAATCCTCCTGAGTGGTCCGTTGATGCGGTAGAGTCCCGTACGGCGTCTCATCTGGACCAGCAAGTGAAGGCAAGTCTGGAAACTGTCCTGCATGTGGCTAAGGCTTCCAAGAACCTAAAAGGTGTGTTCCAAGGAAACCTCAACAAGGCTGTATCCTCCATCAAAGACTGCTGGCAGGAATTGAGGGGGTGCTCTGTTTCCGAGGAGACAAGGAAGCTGCAGGCGGCCAATGACAGCCTTGAGAGGGAGGTCTTTTTACTTCGCTCGGAAATGGCCGAACTACGGAAGGGCTTCGTTGAGGCCATGAAAGAGTCGACGTCATCCAGCGGTGCGCCGATGCAGGCGGATGATGGGAAGGCACAGACCCATGGTTGTGACTCGGCTCCGGTCACGATGGGCGGAATCCTTTCCATCCTTGAGGAGCATTCCCGCACCCTGATGAACCGGATGGCAACGATGGTCGGAGCGAGGCTGGAAGCACTGGAGGACCGTCTTCTTCCAGCAAAACGCATGCGCCCGCCTTTGGCCGCAGACAGGAGGAACGACGCCGCGGCCGCTGCAAACTCGGAGCGGCTAGAACTTCCACAGGCGGAATCTGGTTCGGCTAAGCCGAAACCCAGTAAAGCCGCTTCTTCGACCCCTAGTGGCACCACTCCGCCTCCTCGTACGGAAGAGGCTTGGAATGTGGTAGCCGGTAAGAAGCGGAAGAAGAAGCCGGCTCTAAACGCTGGCTCAGGCTCGTCGCAGTCCCAGCAGGGCCCCAAGCCGGGACCGGCCCCCAAGCCGGGACCGGCCCCCAAGCCGGAACCAGCCCCCAAGCCCAAAGCCAAGAAGCGGCAAAGGAGGAGAACTCGAGCCCCCACCACTGCAGCTGTAGTGATTACGCTGCAGCAGGACGCAGTGGAACGAGGGATCTCCTATAAAGACACCCTGACCAAGGCTCGGCAGGAAATAAATCTGGCGGCCCTGGGTATCCCGGACGGCGTAAAAATAAAGAGGTCCGCTACGGGAGCGCGCATTATCGAGCTCCCGAAGGGGGTCGAGAGTGAGAAGGCCGACTGCCTGGCGCAAAAACTGCGCGACGTTTTGGCAGGAGCAGCTAGGGTGTCAAGGCCAATTAAGTGCTCCACGCTCCGTGTGTCGGGCCTGGACGATTCCGTAGCCAGGGAAGATGTTCTGGCTGCGGTCGTCGCAAAAGCTGGCTGCGCCACGGAGCACGTGAAGGGGGGCGAGATTCGCCCTGGTCCGGGCGGCACTGGAACCATGTGGGTCCAGTGTCCCGTGGCGGCTGCCAACAGCCTGTCCGCAGCGGAAAGACTCTTGGTGGGCTGGAGCTCGGCAAGAGTCCAGACCATGGAGGCACGGCCCATGAAATGTTACCGCTGCCTAGAGATAGGGCACACGAGGCAGCTGTGCACTAGTGCCACCGACCGCAGCGAGCTCTGCTACCGCTGCGGGCAGGCAGGCCACAAGGCGGCGGACTGCTCTGCCAAGCCGCACTGCGCAGTCTGCGCTAGCGCTGGCAGGGCAGCGAATCATTCTATTGGCGGTCCAAGTTGTGTCCCTCCCAAAAAAGGGGTTCGCGGAGATAAAGCCGGAAGGACCCCGGCTTCGCAGAAGGCGGGTCGGTCGCAAGACCGACTGGAGGAAATGATAGTCGATCCCAGTAATGGATAACAATCGGCTACATTTCCTCCAGACGAACCTCAACCACTGCCCCGGTGCCCAGGACCTATTGTTCCAGGCCCTGGTGCAGTGGCAAATTGATTTTGCGGTGGTGGCAGAACCCTACTACATCCCAGCCCGGTCCAATTGGGCTGGTGATACGTCGGGTACTGTCGCCATCTGTAGTGCTGGTGCCAACTCCCCCTTTCCCCTTTCCCTTAAGGAAAGGGGCCAGGGATTCGTTTCGGCCCACTGGGGGAGGTACATCGTGTTCGCGGTGTACTTTTCCCCCAACAAAAATCTGCCGGAGTTTGAAGACTTCCTTGGCAGACTGTTGGAGGCGGTACGAAGAGCGGCCCCAAATCCCGTAATCCTCGCGGGGGACTTAAACGCGAAGTGCACGGCGTGGGGCTGTCCGACCACTGACGCCCGAGGGGACGTTCTGTTAAGATGGATCACCACGGCCGGTCTCGCTCTGCTAAATCGCGGCAACGCGCCCACCTGCGTAAGGCATAACGGGAGTTCCATCGTGGATCTCTCGTTTGCCAGCCCAGCGATCGCGAGACTGGTCACAGATTGGAGGGTGATGGAGGACGTGGAGACGCTGTCTGATCACTTGTACATACAGTTCAGCGTCCCGCCTCCCAGAACGTCGAGCGTCTCCTCGGGTGGCCTACCGCTTGAGTTCCCGCGTTGGACCCTGTCCAAGTTGGACACAGACGCGCTGGAGGAGGCAGCCACTGTCGAGGCCTGGAACCCGTTGCCCACGGCTCCAGTTTCTGTGAGCGATGAGGCACTGTGGTTCCGGAGGGCCTTGACCAGTGTCTGCGACGCTTCCATGCCCCGTTGGCGTCGTCGACCACCAAGAAAACAGGTGTATTGGTGGTCCGACGAAATCGCGGATTTACGGGGCACCTGTATTACAGCGCGTCGTGCCTTCCAAAGGCAGCGGAGGCGTCTCCCCCAAAATGAGGCTCTGGTGACGCAAATGCGACAGGCGTACGCTGACGCCAGAAAGGCACTAAAGCAGTCCATTTGCCGAGCCAAAGACTCCGCCAGGGAGGAGATGCTGGCGGATCTCGACAGAGACCCGTGGGGGCGCCCTTATCGTGCGACACGGGGCAAAATCAGCCGTGGTCCACCGGTGGTGGAGTCGCTCCCACCCGATCGGCTGGGTACTATTGTGGCGGCGCTGTTCCCAGCGCCGGAAGGCGAGGAGCGTAGGCCCTTTGAGCCTGAATCCGCTGAAGGGGTGACGCCGGTGTCGGAGGGTGAACTCGGCGCTTCAATCCGGAAGCTGAAGGGGCGCAAAACTGCCCCAGGCCCGGATGGTGTTCCAGGCCGAGTCTGGGTGAAGTGCTTGGGACCCCTTGAGGAGCGCCTGCGGGAGCTTTTCAGCTCTTGCCTCGGGCAAGGAGAGTTCCCGCAGTGCTGGAAGGAGGGCAAACTTGTCCTCCTACAAAAGGCTGGTCGTGCACCCGACTCTCCGTCGGCCTACCGGCCAATCGTGTTACTCGACGAGGCCGGGAAGCTGCTGGAGCGTGTAATTGCGTCCCGCATCAATCGTCATCTGATGCGGGAGGGCCCTGACCTTTCTGAGGCCCAGTTTGGCTTCCGTGCCCAGCGCTCTACCATCGACGCCATATTGAGCGTCAAGAAGTTCGCGGAGGAGCAGGTGGCGAGTGGCGGTACAGTGTTGGCGATATCTTTTGATATCGCCAATGCTTTCAATTCCTTGCCCTTCTCAAGTATTGAGGAGGGCCTCGAATTCCATGGGGTACCTCGCTACCTGCGCCAGATTGTGGCGTCTTACCTCCGAGGGAGAGAGGTGGTGTGCGTAGGGCGGGATGGCGTTCCGGTGCGACGCCTCACATGGTGCGGTGTTCCTCAGGGGTCGGTTTTGGGCCCTCTCCTGTGGAACATCGGCTATGATAGGGTTTTGCGTGGCGCTCTCCTGCGTGGGCTGCATATCGTCTGCTATGCAGACGATACCCTACTCCTTGCCCGGGGGGGAGCGTTCGAGGAGGCCACCCGTCTAGCGAGAGCGGGTTCGGCCTTAGTAGTAGCGCGAATAGAAGGTCAGGGCTTAAAAGTGGCCCTGGAAAAGACGGAGGCCCTTTTCTTTTATGGTCGGGGTAGGCGTCCTCCTGCGGGAGCGACACTCCGCATCGGCGAGGTCGAGATCCGGGTTGGGTCCGTGATGAAATATCTCGGGCTATGCCTGGACGGAAGATGGACTTTCGCCGAGCACTTCCGCAGGCTGGCCCCGAGGCTCGTTAAAGCGTCCGCGGCTTTGGGGAGACTCCTCCCTAATGTCGGAGGGCCGGGGTCTAGTTGCCGCCGGCTTTATATGGGGGTCATTAAATCAATGGCCCTCTATGGGGCGCCCGTGTGGGTGGATGCCCTGAGCGCCACGAATAAGGCGCTATTGCGACGTCCGCAGCGCGCCATGGCGCTCAGGGTAATCCGCGGTTACCGCACAGTGGCTGGAGAGGCGGCGTTTGCCCTGGCCGGTTCCCCGCCGTGGGAGCTGGAGGCCCGCGTACTGGCCGAAGTATACCGGCGCAGCGCGCAAGTGAAGGAGCGGGGTGGTGAGCCGGCTCCTGATCAGGTGGCTAGGTGGCGCCGCCAGGCTCGCGTGATCCTTCTGCGGTCTTGGCGGGGCCAGCTGGCATCGCCTAGTGCTGGAGTGAGGGCGGTGGAGGCCATCCGGCCTCACTTGAAAACATGGTTGGAGACCTGCCAAGGTATCTCGTACCGGATGGTGCAGGTGATGACCGGGCATGGTTGTTTTGGTCATTACCTGCATCATGTGGCCAGGCGGGAGGCATCTCCACGGTGCCACCATTGTGACTGCGCGGATGATACCGCGCAGCACACACTGGAGGTGTGCCCCGCGTGGAGCGATCCGCGTGCGGAGCTGATCGAGGTGGTTGGGCGGGATCTCTCTCTGCCAGCCATCGTTGGACAGATGGTCCATAGTGCAGAAGCCTGGAGGGCGATGGCCTCCTTCTGTGAAACAGTCGTATCGCAGAAGGAGACTGCAGAGAGAGATCGGGAGGACGATGCGTCGTCTGACCCAATCCGCAGGCGTCGCGTGGGGCGCAGGAGAGCCGCGTACGAGCGGAACCTCCCGCCCTAGTAGGGCCTCTGGGTGGCAGACTGGGGAGTCTGTCACTCGATAGAGAGACCCATGGTTGAGGAGCGTTCTGGGTCTCGGAGCGCTTCCAAAGAGGGTACCAGGCACAGGCCTGTGTCTTGTATGGGTCACAGCATATGTGACAGTCGCCGCCAGGTCGCAGCAGTTATTGCGTTTGCAGGTCCTGCGACCTGGCCTCAGAGCGGTGGCGAGAGACCCGGGGAGTTTTAGTTGGTAGGTCCATCCTTTGGATGGGAGTCCAACATAACCTCACCAGCGTCCCCAAGCTGGTGAGATATGCATGAGCATTTCTCCTCGACAAAAAAAAAAAAAAAAAAAAAAAAAGGTTAGGTTAGGTTAGGTTAGGTTAGGTTAGGTTAGGTTAGGTTAGGTTAGGTTAGGTTAGGTTAGGTTAGGTTAGGTTAGGTTAGGTTAGGTTCGGAGGGGGGCCCGTGGCAGGTGGGTCTGCTATCGGGCGCGTCCCCAGGTGGTGGATAGGGGAATGCCCCCCAGATATGGGGGGTACCGGCTTGCCGGCGCGAACCAACCCAAGGTGGGGTGGTTGCATCACTGAGATGTAACCACCGGAGGGCGGCGGGTCAGCTCGACCCGACGTGTAGTTCGTTCCTCCGCGTGTCCCTCTGTTCATCAGAGGGCACAGTGGAGGGGCAAGGGCGGGCTCTGCGTGTACTCACACTACCGTAGAGCAGGTCGGGAAGGAGTTCCTTCCCTGCCACCGCCGGGGGGGGATATCGTTATCGCCTGGAGTGTCGTTGATCATGTCTAGCGGCTCCAGGCGACCGATGGCCTTGCCTTCATTGGCCGGGCCGAGACAAGGAAAAGTCAATAAGACCCGACAGTAAAGTCGTTAAAACCGCTGGGGCACCTGGGCCAACCCCGGTGTGCCCGTAAGTCCTTCCCCCACTGGAATGGGCGTTACCCAGTGGGTGATGTGTAGATCGACCCATAATCGTGGGAATAGTCATGAAAAAATCATATAAAAGTAGTTCCGTGGACCCGGTAACGGGTGATTGTTTGGTGAGTCGGGAGGGTCGTGGTGATCCTGACTCGGAGATTGACTCAGACGATTCGTCTTTGATGTCGGTTACGTCTGAGTCATCTTTAAAGCGACCGTACGACGAGCTGGCTGACCACTCAATGGGTCAGCCTGCTCCTAAGATTGGAACGGCCAGGAGGGGGAGGGGTCGCCCCCCAACTACTGGCCAATATGTTGGCCTCGCAAGGGCAAAGGAGGCGCTGAACGCCGCCAAGCGTGAGGAGATTAGGCTCCAAGCGGAGGCGGAATACGCGGAGGAGCTTCGCTTGGCGGAGTTGGAGGTCTCTCGCCTCTCCGAGTCAAGTGTGACGGAGGACGAGAGGCCTCCAGCTGAGGTGGGTTTGGTGCCCCGCATTGTTGCCAATGTAGGCGTCATTAAGACTGTGGCCGTCAGGTGCAAAAACCTGAAGGGCACTGACGTGAAGGCCCTGAAAAACGCGGCGGATGCGATCGCTCAGGCTGTGGAGCAGCTGAGCAAGCGCTCCACGTCTGATGAAACGGAGAGACTGCAGGCGGACAATACCCGTCTGCAGTCTGAGGTGGCCGCGCTCCGCAAAGATGTGGCGGAGTTGCGCTCTCGGGTGGCTCAGCCGCCCCCAGTGCCGATCGACGAACTGACGCGCTCCATCATGGTCCAGGTCGGGACCATGGTGAGCGCGCGGTTCGACGCGTTGGAGGGGAGACTGCTTCCCGAGGAGCGCATCCGCCCTCCTCTCGCGCACGACACACCCCGTGCTGAGGCCCCGGCTAGTCCTGGTCCTCAACCGGGCCCTGCCCCTAAACCCCCTAAGGGGAAACGAGGAGGAAGTGGAAAGGGGCAGAAGCGGGCCAAAGAAGGGCCTAAACCCTCTGTGCCGCCTCGCGCAGATGAGACTCTGGAGCCACGTCAGTCCCAGTCCTCACAGGCAGAATGGACTGACGTGGGGAAGAAGGGGAAGCCGAAGGCGGGGACAAAGTCTCCGCCCAAGGTCCAACCTAAGAGGGAGCCTAAGTTGCGCCTCCCTCAGTCGTCAGCTGTGACATTAACGTTGCAGCCAGACGCTGAGAAGCGGGGCGTAACTTACGCCAATGTGTTGCGCGAGGCGTCACAGCGGATTAAGCTGGCTGACCTCGGCATTGCCGCCCTGCAGTTCAGGGTGGGAGTGTCGGGGCAGCGAATTTTGGAGGTGCCGGGCACAGAGTCCGGCGAGAAGGCTGATGCCCTGGCCGAAAAGATCAGGCAGGTGATCGGAGATGAGGCCATCCGAGTCGGCCGACCCACGAAGTGTGCAGAGATGCGCATTTCGGGGCTGGACGACTCGGTGACCCCTGAGGAATTAATCGCGGCGGTCTCCCGGGTTGGTGGATGCCCAACGGCATCCATCAGGGCGGGAGATGTGCGCCGCGACGTAGCAAGTAGAGGCACAGCTTGGGTGCGCTGCCCGGTGGCAGTCGCCAAAAAGGCCTCGGAGGGGGGACGGCTGGCCGTCGGTTGGTCCTCGGCGCAGGTAAAAATCCTGTCGCCGAGGCCAATGAGGTGCTACCGGTGCCTCCTTCCGGGGCACGTTCGTGCGAGTTGTAAGTCGGAGGTAGATCGCAGTGGTCTTTGTTACCGCTGCGGTCAGGCCGGCCATCTGGCCGGTCAATGCTCTCTGCCGCCGCTTTGCGTCGTTTGCAAGGCGGCGGGGAAGCCCTCCGACCACTGTGGTGGGAGCGCTGCCTGCGTGGTGGCGCACCCTCCGAAGAAAAAGGCGAAGCCTGCGACTGCGGCAAAGCCACAGTCGCAGACTCCCCCTTAGAGCCATGGGCGTCGGACTTGGGGAAGTCCGGCGTCCAGTTTTCAGGGCTCGAGTTGGCGTGACGTGTGTTCCCGCGCGCCACTCACACGTGTAGTCAGGGGAGGAATCGCTCCAGTCCTCCCCTTCCAAGAGGCTTGGCCTTGTGCCGTCGCTGCCGGGGAGTGGCCGAATACTTAACGTGGTCCCGCTACCCCGGCACTCAAGTAATGAGGTGGAACACGGTGGGGTTTTAGCCGGTAGGAGTCCGGCATAACCCGTCGTCGTCCCCAAGGCGACGGGTATCCATGAGGATTTCCCCACCTAAAAAAAAAAAAAAAAAAAAAAAAAAAAGGTTCGGAGGGGGGACGGCTGGCCGTCGGTTGGTCCTCGGCGCAGGTAAAAATCCTGTCGCCGAGACCAATGAGGTGCTACCGGTGCCTCCTTCCGGGGCACGTTAGGGCGTGTTGTAAGTCGGAGGTGGACCGCAGTGGTCTTTGTTACCGCTGCGGTCAGGCCGGCCATCTGGCCGGTCAATGCTCTCTGCCGCCGCTTTGCGTCGTTTGCAAGGCGGCGGGGAAGCCCTCCGACCATTGTGGTGGGAGCGCTGCCTGCGTGGTGGCGCACCCTCCGAAGAAGAAGGCGAAGCCTGCGACTGCGACAAAGCCACAGTCGCAGACTCCCCCTTAGAGCCATGGGCGTCGGACTTGGGGAAGTCCGGCGTCCAGTTTCAGGGCTCGAGTTGGCGTGACGTGTGTTCCCGCGCGCCACTCACACGCGTAGTTTAGGGGAGGAATCGCTCCAGTCCTCCCCTCCCAAGAGGCTTGGCCTTGTGCCGTCGCTGCCGGGGAGTGGCCGAATACTTAACGTGGTCCCGCTACCCCGGCACTCAAGTAATGAGGTGGAACACGGTGGGGTTTTAGCCGGTAGGAGTCCGGCATAACCCGTCGTCGTCCCCAAGGCGACGGGTATCCATGAGGATTTCCCCACCTAAAAAAAAAAAAAAAAAAAAAAAAAAAAAAAAAAAAAAAAAAAAAGGTTAGGTTAGGTTAGGTTAGGTTAGGTTAGGTTAGGTTAGGTTAGGTTAGGTTAGGTTAGGTTAGGTTCTCGGAGGGGGGACGGCTGGCCGTCGGTTGGTCCTCGGCGCAGGTAAAAATCCTGTCGCCGAGGCCAATGAGGTGTTACCGGTGCCTCCTTCCGGGGCACGTTAGGGCGAGGTGCACGTCGGAAGTGGACCGCAGTGGTCTCTGTTACCGCTGCGGTCAGGCCGGCCATCTGGCCGGTCAATGCACTTTGCCGCCGCTTTGCGTCGTCTGCAAGGCGGTGGGGAAGCCCTCCGACCACTGCGGTGGGAGCGCTGCCTGCGTGGTGGCGCACCCAAAAAAGAAGGAGGGGAAGCCTGCGACTGCGGCAAAGCCACAGTCGCAGACTCCCCCTTAGAGCCATGGGCGTCGGACTTGGGGAAGTCCGGCGTCCAGTTCTCAGGGCTCGAGTTGGCGTGACGTGTGTTCCCGCGCGCCACTCACACGCGTAGTTTAGGGGAGGAATCGCTCCAGTCCTCCCCTCCCAAGAGGCTTGGCCTTGTGCCTTCGCTGTCGGGGAGCGGCCGAATACGTAATGTGGTCCCGCTACCCCGGCACTCAGGCGATGAGGTGGAACACGGTGGGGTTTTAGCCGGTAGGAGTCCGGCATAACCCGTCGTCGTCCCCAAGGCGACGGGTATCCATGAGGATTTCCCCACCAAAAAAAAAAAAAAAAAAAAAAAAAGGTTAGGTTAGGTTAGGTTAGGTTAGGTTAGGTTCCCGTGGCAGGTGGGTCTGCTATCGGGCGCGTCCCCAGGTGGTGGATAGGGGAATGCCCCCCAGATATGGGGGGTACCGGCTTGCCGGCGCGAACCAACCCAAGGTGGGGTGGTTGCATCACTGAGATGTAACCACCGGAGGGCGGCGGGTCAGCTTGACCCGACGTGTAGTTCGTTCCTCCGCGTGTCCCTCTGTTCATCAGAGGGCACAGTGGAGGGGCAAGGGCGGGCTCTGCGTGTACTCACACTACCGTAGAGCAGGCCGGGAAGGAGTTCCTTCCCCGCCACCGTCGGACGACGTAGATCGTTATCGCCTGGGGTGTCGTTGATCATGTCTAGCGGCTCCAGGCGACCGATGGCCTTGCCTTCATTGGCCGGGCCGAGACAAGGAAAAGTCAATAAGACCCGACAGTAAAGTCGTTAAAACCGCTGGGGCACCTGGGCCAACCCTGGTGTGCCCGTAAGTCCTTCCCCCACTGGAATGGGCGTTACCCAGTGGGTGATTTGTAGATCGACCCATAATCGTGGGAATAGTTATGAAAAAATCATTTAAAAGTAGCTCCGTGGACCCGGTAACGGGTGATTTGGTGAGTCGGGAGGGTCGTGGTGATCCTGACTCGGAGATTGACTCAGACGACTCGTCTTTGATGTCGGTTACGTCTGAGACATCCCTGAAGCGACCGTATGACGAGCTGGCTGACCACTCAATGGGTCAGCCTGCTCCTAAGATTGGTACGGCCAGGAGGGGGAGGGGTCGCCCCCCAACTACTGGCCAATATGTTGGCCTCGCAAGGGCAAAGGAGGCGCTGAACGCCGCCAAGCGTGAGGAGATTAGGCTCCAAGCGGAGGCGGAATACGCGGAGGAGCTTCGCTTGGCGGAGTTGGAGGTCTCTCGCCTCTCCGAGTCAAGTGTGACGGAGGACGAGAGGCCTCCAGCAGAGGTGGGTTTGGTGCCCCGCATTGTTGCCAATGTGGGCATCATAAAGACTGTGGCCGTCAGGTGCAAAAATCTGAAGGGCACCGATGTGAAGGCCCTGAAAAACGCGGCGGACGCGATCGCTCAGGCTGTGGAGCAGCTGAGCAGGCGCTCTACCTCCGAGGAGACGGAGAGACTGCAGGCGGACAATACCCGTCTGCAGTCTGAGGTGGCCGCGCTCCGTAAAGATGTGGCGGAGTTGCGCTCTCGGGTGGCTCAGCCGCCCCCAGTGCCGATCGACGAACTGACGCGCTCCATCATGGTCCAGGTCGGGACCATGGTGAGCGCGCGGTTCGACGCGTTGGAGGGGAGACTGCTTCCCGAGGAGCGCATCCGCCCTCCTCTCGCGCACGACACACCCCGAGCTGAGGCCCCGGCTAGTCCTGGTCCTCAACCGGGCCCTGCCCCTAAACCCCTTAAGGGGAAACGAGTAGGAATAGAAAAGGGGCAGAAGAAGAGTGGGAAGCCGGCCAAAGAAGGCCCAAAACCCTCTGTGCCGCCTCGCGCAGAACAGGCTCTGGAGCCACGTCAGTCCCAGTCCTCACAGGCAGAATGGACTGACGTGGGGAAGAGGGGGAAGCCGAAGGCGGGGACAAAGTCTCCGCCCAAGGTCCAACCTAAAAAGAGGGAGCCTAAGTTGCGCCCCCCTCAGTCGTCAGCTGTGACACTAACGTTGCAGCCAGACGCTGAGAAGCGGGGCGTAACTTACGCCAATGTGTTGCGCGAGGCGTCACAGCGGATTAAGCTGGCTGACCTCGGCATTGCCGCCCTGCAGTTCAGGGTGGGAGTGTCGGGGCAGCGAATTTTGGAGGTGCCGGGCACAGAGTCCGGCGAGAAGGCTGATGCCCTGGCCGATAAGATAAGACAGGTCATCGGAGATGAGGCCATCCGAGTCGGCCGACCCACGAAGTGTGCAGAGATGCGCATTTCGGGGCTGGACGACTCGGTGACCCCCGAGGAATTAATCGCGGCGGTCTCCCGGGTTGGTGGATGCCCAACGGCATCCATCAAGGCGGGAGATGTGCGCCGCGACGTATCAAGTAGAGGCACAGCTTGGGTGCGCTGCCCGGTGGCAGTCGCCAAAAAGGCCTCGGAGGGGGGACGGCTGGCCGTCGGTTGGTCCTCGGCGCAGGTAAAAATCCTGTCGCCGAGGCCAATGAGGTGCTACCGGTGCCTCCTTCCGGGGCACGTTCGGGCGAATTGTAAGTCGGAGGTAGACCGCAGTGGTCTTTGTTACCGCTGCGGTCAGGCCGGCCATCTGGCCGGTCAATGCACTCTGCCGCCGCTTTGCGTCGTTTGCAAGGCGGCGGGGAAGCCCTCCGAGCATTGTGGTGGGAGCGCTGCCTGCGTGGTGGCGCACCCTCCGAAGAAGAAGGCGAAGCCTGCGACTGCGGCAAAGCCACAGTCGCAGACTCCCCCTTAGAGCCATGGGCGTCGGACTTGGGGAAGTCCGGCGTCCAGTTTTCAGGGCTCGAGTTGGCGTGACGTGTGTTCCCGCGCGCCACTCACACGTGTAGTTTAGGGGAGGAAGCGCTCCAGTCCTCCCCTTCCAAGAGGCTTTGCCTTGTGCCCTCGCCGCCGGGGAGCGGCCGAATACGTAATGTGGTCCCGCTACCCCGGCACTCAGGCGATGAGGTGGAACACGGTGGGGTTTTAGCCGGTAGGAGTCCGGCATAACCCGTCGTCGTCCCCAAGGCGACGGGTATCCATGAGGATTTCCCCACCTAAAAAAAAAAAAAAAAAAAAAAAAAAAAAAGGTTAGGTTAGGTTAGGTTAGGTTGGGGTGCGAATACGGAGCCACCTCCCCGTGGTGCACCCTGGAAACCACCTCTGCTGTTCAGCTGGGGTGGGCCAAGAGCTCCGGCCGCCGTGTCTTGGTGTTTGCCCCTTGCCTGTGTGCGGTTCTGTCCGCCGGGTTGGGGACCGGCCAGATGCGGTGGCACCAAAACGGTCCTTTTTAGGGCCCAGACGGGAGCGCCATCGCTCGTGGCGTTCATCGCCTGGTGTAAATACTGTACAGTTTAGGTTAAGTTTTGTATATACTTAGGTTAAGTTGTACAGTCCGGACATAACTGTCCAAGATGTCCTCTCTAGTCTTTTTCTAGTCATAGTTTGTAAGTCTAGGATAAGTCTAGTTTGTAGGTTAGGTTAAGAACTCTGCGTTCCTCAACGACCGGTGGCTCCACCACCGTACGAGGTTCTGCGGAGGGGCCTTGCCTTAATCGGCCGGGCTCGGGGCAAAAACCCCAAACCCAAGGCAAGCTGTCTGGGGCGATGCCTGCATGGCCACAGGGGAGTGTGGTCGCGACCTGTACACCTGCGCCAATACCTCCTGACCTTGGCGTAGGTCATAATAAATTTAGGGTTACCTTGGCATGGGTCACTGCTGGGGTGGACATTATTTACCCAACACTCGTGGGAATATGATGAAAAGTAATAAAAATACCCAAAACAAACAAAATCCTAAAGTTGGAGGAGGAGAGAAGGTGGGCTCCGAGACGGAGCGGAGTAGTAGGAGAGGCAGCGGTGCCAGCTTGGTGCTGCGTTTCGGTGGCTCTGTAACGGAGCCCAGAGATGTGTCGCGACTGTCAGACTCCAGCAGCGACAGGCTTGAGACAGCTTCGTCGCGCTGCGAGTCAATGGTGTCGCTTCTGTCAATCGGCGGAGGCGTTAAGCGCAAAGAGAGGAGCTCGTTGAGTTCTTCGACTTTATCGGGACCATCCGAGGATGACGATCCCGAAGGGCAGGTGAGGCCTCGAACATCTAGGCCAGCCAAGACGCCCAAGCGGAAGAAGGGGCGGTCGCCTAAAAACTCAGACGAGAATGCTGCTCTGATCGAAGCCATAGCGGAGGGTATGGAATGCCAGGCAGAGGCATTGCATACGCCTCGCTCGAACTCTGAAATGGGCTGCTCCGGGCCTAGGCCAGCCGAGACGCCCAAGCGGAAGAGGGGACGACCGGCTACAACAGCCGAGTATGTTGGACTGGCTGCAGCCAAGGCAAAGGCTATTCAGCTCCAGCAAGAGGAGATCGACAAGATCCTCGAAAAAGAGATCGCGCACGACATTCGTAGTGTCGTAATTGGGCGTTCGTTCTTAGGGACTTTGTCCGGAGATGGACTTAGTGCGGAAGTCACCAAATCGGTGGATATAATAAAAAAGGTTGCCCGGACTTCCAAAAACCTGAAGGGCACCGATGTGCGGGCGCTCAAGGAGGCGACCGGCAGCATCGAGGCGGCCGTGGAGGTGCTGAACAAGCGGCCCATTGATGAGGAGTCTCAGCTGCTGCGGCTCGAAAACCAGGTCCTCAGGAAGGAGCTTGAGGAGCTGAAGAGCACAGTGGCTCAGCTGCGCGCCGAAATGGAGCTCGGGTGCACTCGAACCCCAGCACCTCGAGCAGAGCTTGAGGAATTGAAGGCATCCATCATGGTGGCCATCGGGTCCATGGTGAATGCGAAGTTGGCGGGCATCCAGGACCGCTTGCTGCCTGAGCGGCAACTAAGGCCAACGCTCGCGGCGGACAGACGGCGGAACGCTGCACCAGAGTCGGCACCTGTAGGGCCAGAGCGTGCCCCGGCTGCTGTGCGGACTCCTGCGTCCAGCAAAGTGGGCAAACCCCCCAAGACGCGGGCCAGGGTACCTGAGGCGCCCCCGGACGTGCCTATCCCGCCACCACAACCGACTCCTGAGCCGTGGAGCACCGTGGTCAAGGGAGGGAGAGTGAAGAAGGTCCAGGCCGCAGCAACGACACCACCTGTTGCTGTTGCTCCCCGGGCAGCCCAACCTGCCCGAGGAAAAAGAGGCAAGGGCAGGAAAAAGGTGAACCTTCCCAAGTCCTCGGCCGTAGTGATTACGGTGTCGGAGGAGGCCGCGAAGAACGGCCTCACCTATGAGAAGGTGCTCTCCACGGCTCGGGAGAGGATAAAGCTAAATGAGCTCGGGATCGAAGGCGGGCTGAAGATCCGCTCCGCTCTAACAGGCGCGCGGATCTTGCAACTTCCCGGGAAGGACACCTCCGAGAAGGCGGACAAGTTAGCGGCACGACTCAAGGAAGTATTCCTGGAGAACGTGCGCGTTGTGAGGCCCGTCATGACGGCTGACCTGAGAATTCTCGGTCTCGATGACTCAGCAAGCAAGGAGGATGTGCGAGCTGCAGTAGCCGCAACTGGACAGTGCCCTCCAGATCAGGTCCTGGTCAAGGAGATTCGGATGGGGGCGTCCGGAACGGGTTCGGTCGTCGTGAAGTGCCCAGCGACCGCGGCAAGTATCTTGCTCGCCGAGAAGACCAGGCTCTTAATAGGCTGGAGCTCTGTTAGAGTCCAGTCTATTGAGAAGAAGCCATTAAAGTGCTTCCGGTGCCAGGAGCTGGGACATACTGGAGCCCTTTGTACCGGCGTAGACCGGACAAATCTATGTATTCGCTGTGGACAGCCGGGGCATAAAGCGGCTGTCTGCAGGGCGCAACCGCACTGTCCCGCGTGCGAGGCGAAGAAGAGGCCGTCTGGGCATTCGATTGGGAGCAAGTTGTGCTTCCAGCCCAAGAAAGGAGTGAGAGCCGTCAGGACCCCGGCTCCTCCACCAGCTAGCACCGCTAGCCAGATGGGGCCCGTGGAGGGCGCTATGGAGACCGGTTAGCGATGGCTCCCATTAGCGTTCTCTACACAAATTTAAACCACTCCCGCACGGCACAGGATCTTTTGATCCAGTTCATTGCGGAGCGGTCAATAGAGGTGACAGTTGCGGCGGATCCTTATTACGTCTCCGATCAGCCTAACTGGGCTGGCGATACGGAGGGATCCGTCGCAATCATCACGCCGGCTCACGCGTCCCCTCTCTCTGTGAGAGAGCGTGGTCCCGGGTACGTGGTGGCCGTGTGGAACGAAACCGTTCTAACTGGGATTTACCTCCGTCCCAGTCTCTCGGACGCAGATTATGAGGGATTACTGGATTCTGTCGGGGCCGCAGTAAGAAGATCACTGCCCCGCCCGGTCCTTATCCTCGGGGATTTCAACGCCCATCATGTGGCCTGGGGATCTCCGAGGTCTGACGAACGTGGCGAGACGGTCTTGGAGTGGGCAACTGTCAGTGGGCTGTCACTCCTAAATCGCGGCTCCGTGGACACGTTTGTCGGACATCAGGGTGGGTCCATAGTGGATTTATCTTTCGCTACCCCTGATGTCGCCAGACGTGTCCAAAACTGGCGAGTGGACGAAGAGACGGAGACCCTGTCCGATCATTTATATGTCCGGTTCACGATCTCTGCCTCCAACAACCCGGATGAGACATCGGCTTCGTTGGCAAGGCCGAGCGTTTTCC
The DNA here is from genome assembly GCA_963924505.1 of Agonopterix alstromeriana. NCBI lineage: Eukaryota > Metazoa > Arthropoda > Insecta > Lepidoptera > Depressariidae > Agonopterix > Agonopterix alstromeriana. Next base: position 42,392 of record CAWUQF010000045.1, read on the forward strand.
CACGCTGGTCTCTGGCCAGGCTGGATCCGCAGATGGCTAAAGAGGCGTCTATAGTGCAGGGTTGGTGCCTGGACTCCGTACATCGGGAGTCCATAGATGTTGACGGGGAGACGGAGATGCTCCGAGGCGCCATGACGCAAATCTGTGACGCAGCTATGCCTAGGGTCAGCCGTTACCACCCCAAACAGCGAGTGTATTGGTGGTCATCGCACATCGCACTGCTCCGTGAGGAGTGTTTTGCTGCGCGCCGCCTCTATACCCGCTACCGACGCGGGAGACTCCGAACCCCGGAGTTTCACGCAACCGAGAGTCGGCTGCACGAGTCCTTTCTGGACGCCAAAAAGGCGTTGCAGCAGGCCATCTCGGAAGCGAAGGAGCAGGCTCGCAGTGAAATGCTTCGAAGTCTGGATGCCGACCCGTGGGGACGGCCGTATAGAATGGCGCGCAAAAAGCTGCGGAGGCAGACGGCTCCCCTCACCGAGTCTATGCAGCCTCAACTATTGGAGCAGGTGGTGGGAACTCTGTTCCCGGACACTCCACCACATTCGCCGCCAACCATGGCAAGAGCGGATGAAGAAGAACTGGAAGAGGCGGGAGAAGAGGTACCTCCTATAACATCACTGGAGGTACGCGTAGCGGTCCGGAAGCTCCGGAGCAAGAATACTGCTCCGGGGCCTGATGGGATCCCGGGGCGAGTGCTGGCCCTGGCCCTGCGCGAGCTCGGGGGATTCTTCTTCGGGCTCCTCAATTCATGCTTGACGTCGGGTCGTTTTCCGACCCCATGGAAGTCCGGAAGACTCGTGCTTCTGCAGAAGGAGGGACGGCCTGTAGATCAGCCGTCGGCCTATCGGCCTATTGTTCTGCTGGACGAGGCGGGCAAGCTTTTTGAGCGTGTGCTCGCGGCCCGCATCGTCCAGCATCTCAGTTCCGTGGGCCCCGACCTGGCTGATTCTCAGTTTGGGTTCCGAGAGCGCCGGTCAACGGTGGACGCCATACTTCGCCTTAAGGCGATCTCGGCGGAGACGGTGGCAGGGGGCGGCGTGGTGCTCGCAGTGTCTTTGGACATTGCGAACGCCTTTAACACGCTGCCCTTTGCTTGTATCATGGAGGCACTGAGGTATCACCGTGTGCCACTTTACATACGGGAGCTGATATCAGATTATCTCCACAGTCGTGGCATAATGTATATCGGCCGCGACGGTGTCGTCTGCAGAAGGGACATGAAATGCGGTGTTCCACAGGGGTCGGTGCTGGGCCCACTCCTGTGGAACATCGGATTCGATTGGGTGTTGCGTGGCAGACAGCCTTACGGAGTAGAGTTGATCTGCTACGCTGATGACACCTTAGTCGTTGCAAAGGGTCGGAGCTTTGAGCGCGCCACTCTAAGTGCTACAGTTGCTGTGGAAAGGGTCGTGCGCAGAATGGAGAGGCTGGGTCTGAAAGTGGCTCTCAGCAAGACCGAAGCCATTTGCTTCCATGGGCCTCGGCGAGCACCGCCGAGAGATTCATGCTTGAAAATCGGAGAAGTAGAAGTCAGGGTCAGCCCTTGTATGAAATACTTGGGTCTGACCCTTGACGGGGGTTGGAACTTCCGGGAGCATTTTCGGCGCCTATCGCCTAAAGTCGTGGGCGCCGCAAATGCCCTCGCAAGACTCCTCCCCAACCTGGATGGACCGAGCGGGACGTGTCGTCGGCTATATACCGGCATTGTCCGCTCGATGGCACTATATGGGGCACCTGTCTGGGCGGATGCTCTAAGCGCCCATAATAAATCCCTGCTCTTTCGAGGGCAGCGGGTTATGGCGCAGAGAGTAATACGCGGATACCGGACGGTGTCCCATGAAGCTGCCTGCGCTTTAGCGGGAACACCCCCCTGGGACCTCGATGCCGAGGTCCAGGCGGAGGTGTATGCGCAGTGCGCTCAAGCCCGAGCGGATGGGGGACGCCCTGCTGCCGAAGAGGTAGAAGGCTGGAGGAGGGACGCGCAGCGAGAGCTGCTCGTGAGATGGAAGGCCCGGATGCGGGAGCCAAATGCCGGACAGAGAACCGTGGAGGCCATATCGCCTGTTCTTAAGGAATGGGTTGACAGGCGCCACGGTTCTCTGACATTCCGGCTAGTCCAGATCTTATCTGGACATGGCAGCTTCGGGCGCTACCTATGCCATGTGGTTGGGAGGGAGCCCCTGCCTGGGTGTCACCACTGCCCAGCAGGCGAGGACACAGCGCAGCACACGCTGCAAGTGTGCAGTGCCTGGCACGACGCCAGGTACGAATTGAGTTTGGAGATTGGTCCCGACCTCTCTCTTCCGGCGGTGGTCAAGGCCATGGTCGAAGGCGAGAGGTCATGGGACGCCGTCGTCTCGTTCTGTGAGCATGTTATGCTGCAGAAAGAGGCGGCGGAGCGAGAAAGGGAGGAAGATCCTGCCTCCCTACCGATGCGGAGAAGACGCACCGGGCGACGGCGGGCATTATACGCTCGCCAAGCAGCGCCTCGGTAAATAAATATCAAACTCTGGGCAGCGATGGCGGCTACATTTAGTCCGTCACACGCGCCACAGTAGCCCTGGAGTGCCTACTATGGACTGGGGGGTCCAGGCACTCCAACACAGGGCGAGACGGTCGAGCGAGGAAGGGTCCTTCGGACAGGCATGGCAGTGCAGTCGAGCAATACAAACGTGTACCGGCGCACTGCCGCAAGGATGCCAGACGACCGCACTTGGGTTTTAGTGGAGTATACCTGTCCTTTTCAGGACGGGGGAGTCCCACATAACCCGCCGTTCCCCCTCTGGACGGTGGGTATGCGTAACGCATTTCCCAAGTATAAAAAAAAAAAAAAAAAAAAAAAGGTTAGGTTAGGTTAGGTTAGGTTAGGTTAGGTTAGGTTAGGTTAGGTTAGGTTAGGTTAGGTTAGGTTAGGTTAGGTTAGGTTAGGTTAGGTTAGGTTAGGTTAGGTTAGGTTAGGTTAGGTTAGGTTAGGTTAGGTTAGGTTAGGTTAGGTTAGGTTAGGTTAGGTTAGGTTAGGTTAGGTTAGGTTAGGTTAGGTTAGGTTAGGTTAGGTTAGGTTAGGTTAGGTTAGGTTAGGTTAGGTTAGGTTAGGTTAGGTTAGGTTAGGTTAGGTTAGGTTAGGTTAGGTTAGGTTAGGTTAGGTTAGGTTAGGTTAGGTTAGGTTAGGTTAGGTTAGGTTAGGTTAGGTTAGGTTAGGTTAGGTTAGGTTAGGTTAGGTTAGGTTAGGTTAGGTTAGGTTAGGTTAGGTTAGGTTAGGTTAGGTTAGGTTAGGTTAGGTTAGGTTAGGTTAGGTTAGGTTAGGTTAGGTTAGGTTAGGTTAGGTTAGGTTAGGTTAGGTTAGGTTAGGTTAGGTTAGGTTAGGTTAGGTTAGGTTAGGTTAGGTTAGGTTAGGTTAGGTTAGGTTAGGTTAGGTTAGGTTAGGTTAGGTTAGGTTAGGTTAGGTTAGGTTAGGTTAGGTTAGGTTAGGTTAGGTTAGGTTAGGTTAGGTTAGGTTAGGTTAGGTTAGGTTAGGTTAGGTTAGGTTAGGTTAGGTTAGGTTAGGTTAGGTTAGGTTAGGTTAGGTTAGGTTAGGTTAGGTTAGGTTAGGTTAGGTTAGGTTAGGTTAGGTTAGGTTAGGTTAGGTTAGGTTAGGTTAGGTTAGGTTAGGTTAGGTTAGGTTAGGTTAGGTTAGGTTAGGTTAGGTTAGGTTAGGTTAGGTTAGGTTAGGTTAGGTTAGGTTAGGTTAGGTTAGGTTAGGTTAGGTTAGGTTAGGTTAGGTTAGGTTAGGTTAGGTTAGGTTAGGTTAGGTTAGGTTAGGTTAGGTTAGGTTAGGTTAGGTTAGGTTAGGTTAGGTTAGGTTAGGTTAGGTTAGGTTAGGTTAGGTTAGGTTAGGTTAGGTTAGGTTAGGTTAGGTTAGGTTAGGTTAGGTTAGGTTAGGTTAGGTTAGGTTAGGTTAGGTTAGGTTAGGTTAGGTTAGGTTAGGTTAGGTTAGGTTAGGTTAGGTTAGGTTAGGTTAGGTTAGGTTAGGTTAGGTTAGGTTAGGTTAGGTTAGGTTAGGTTAGGTTAGGTTAGGTTAGGTTAGGTTAGGTTAGGTTAGGTTAGGTTAGGTTAGGTTAGGTTAGGTTAGGTTAGGTTAGGTTAGGTTAGGTTAGGTTAGGTTAGGTTAGGTTAGGTTAGGTTAGGTTAGGTTAGGTTAGGTTAGGTTAGGTTAGGTTAGGTTAGGTTAGGTTAGGTTAGGTTAGGTTAGGTTAGGTTAGGTTAGGTTAGGTTAGGTTAGGTTAGGTTAGGTTAGGTTAGGTTAGGTTAGGTTAGGTTAGGTTAGGTTAGGTTAGGTTAGGTTAGGTTAGGTTAGGTTAGGTTAGGTTAGGTTAGGTTAGGTTAGGTTAGGTTAGGTTAGGTTAGGTTAGGTTAGGTTAGGTTAGGTTAGGTTAGGTTAGGTTAGGTTAGGTTAGGTTAGGTTAGGTTAGGTTAGGTTAGGTTAGGTTAGGTTAGGTTAGGTTAGGTTAGGTTAGGTTAGGTTAGGTTAGGTTAGGTTAGGTTAGGTTAGGTTAGGTTAGGTTAGGTTAGGTTAGGTTAGGTTAGGTTAGGTTAGGTTAGGTTAGGTTAGGTTAGGTTAGGTTAGGTTAGGTTAGGTTAGGTTAGGTTAGGTTAGGTTAGGTTAGGTTAGGTTAGGTTAGGTTAGGTTAGGTTAGGTTAGGTTAGGTTAGGTTAGGTTAGGTTAGGTTAGGTTAGGTTAGGTTAGGTTAGGTTAGGTTAGGTTAGGTTAGGTTAGGTTAGGTTAGGTTAGGTTAGGTTAGGTTAGGTTAGGTTAGGTTAGGTTAGGTTAGGTTAGGTTAGGTTAGGTTAGGTTAGGTTAGGTTAGGTTAGGTTAGGTTAGGTTAGGTTAGGTTAGGTTAGGTTAGGTTAGGTTAGGTTAGGTTAGGTTAGGTTAGGTTAGGTTAGGTTAGGTTAGGTTAGGTTAGGTTAGGTTAGGTTAGGTTAGGTTAGGTTAGGTTAGGTTAGGTTAGGTTAGGTTAGGTTAGGTTAGGTTAGGTTAGGTTAGGTTAGGTTAGGTTAGGTTAGGTTAGGTTAGGTTAGGTTAGGTTAGGTTAGGTTAGGTTAGGTTAGGTTAGGTTAGGTTAGGTT
>CAWUQF010000045.1:52500-54000 GCA_963924505.1 Agonopterix alstromeriana
TAGGTTAGGTTAGGTTAGGTTAGGTTAGGTTAGGTTAGGTTAGGTTAGGTTAGGTTAGGTTAGGTTAGGTTAGGTTAGGTTAGGTTAGGTTAGGTTAGGTTAGGTTAGGTTAGGTTAGGTTAGGTTAGGTTAGGTTAGGTTAGGTTAGGTTAGGTTAGGTTAGGTTAGGTTAGGTTAGGTTAGGTTAGGTTAGGTTAGGTTAGGTTAGGTTAGGTTAGGTTAGGTTAGGTTAGGTTAGGTTAGGTTAGGTTAGGTTAGGTTAGGTTAGGTTAGGTTAGGTTAGGTTAGGTTAGGTTAGGTTAGGTTAGGTTAGGTTAGGTTAGGTTAGGTTAGGTTAGGTTAGGTTAGGTTAGGTTAGGTTAGGTTAGGTTAGGTTAGGTTAGGTTAGGTTAGGTTAGGTTAGGTTAGGTTAGGTTAGGTTAGGTTAGGTTAGGTTAGGTTAGGTTAGGTTAGGTTAGGTTAGGTTAGGTTAGGTTAGGTTAGGTTAGGTTAGGTTAGGTTAGGTTAGGTTAGGTTAGGTTAGGTTAGGTTAGGTTAGGTTAGGTTAGGTTAGGTTAGGTTAGGTTAGGTTAGGTTAGGTTAGGTTAGGTTAGGTTAGGTTAGGTTAGGTTAGGTTAGGTTAGGTTAGGTTAGGTTAGGTTAGGTTAGGTTAGGTTAGGTTAGGTTAGGTTAGGTTAGGTTAGGTTAGGTTAGGTTAGGTTAGGTTAGGTTAGGTTAGGTTAGGTTAGGTTAGGTTAGGTTAGGTTAGGTTAGGTTAGGTTAGGTTAGGTTAGGTTAGGTTAGGTTAGGTTAGGTTAGGTTAGGTTAGGTTAGGTTAGGTTAGGTTAGGTTAGGTTAGGTTAGGTTAGGTTAGGTTAGGTTAGGTTAGGTTAGGTTAGGTTAGGTTAGGTTAGGTTAGGTTAGGTTAGGTTAGGTTAGGTTAGGTTAGGTTAGGTTAGGTTAGGTTAGGTTAGGTTAGGTTAGGTTAGGTTAGGTTAGGTTAGGTTAGGTTAGGTTAGGTTAGGTTAGGTTAGGTTAGGTTAGGTTAGGTTAGGTTAGGTTAGGTTAGGTTAGGTTAGGTTAGGTTAGGTTAGGTTAGGTTAGGTTAGGTTAGGTTAGGTTAGGTTAGGTTAGGTTAGGTTAGGTTAGGTTAGGTTAGGTTAGGTTAGGTTAGGTTAGGTTAGGTTAGGTTAGGTTAGGTTAGGTTAGGTTAGGTTAGGTTAGGTTAGGTTAGGTTAGGTTAGGTTAGGTTAGGTTAGGTTAGGTTAGGTTAGGTTAGGTTAGGTTAGGTTAGGTTAGGTTAGGTTAGGTTAGGTTAGGTTAGGTTAGGTTAGGTTAGGTTAGGTTAGGTTAGGTTAGGTTAGGTTAGGTTAGGTTAGGTTAGGTTAGGTTAGGTTAGGTTAGGTTAGGTTAGGTTAGGTTAGGTTAGGTTAGGTTAGGTTAGGTTAGGTTAGGTTAGGTTAGGTTAGGTTAGGTTAGGTTAGGTTAGGTTAGGTTAGGTTAGGTTAGGTTAGGTTAGGT
>CAWUQF010000046.1:0-31573 GCA_963924505.1 Agonopterix alstromeriana
ACCTAACCTAACCTAACCTAACCTAACCTAACCTAACCTAACCTAACCTAACCTAACCTAACCTAACCTAACCTAACCTAACCTAACCTAACCTAACCTAACCTAACCTAACCTAACCTAACCTAACCTAACCTAACCTAACCTAACCTAACCTAACCTAACCTAACCTAACCTAACCTAACCTAACCTAACCTAACCTAACCTAACCTAACCTAACCTAACCTAACCTAACCTAACCTAACCTAACCTAACCTAACCTAACCTAACCTAACCTAACCTAACCTAACCTAACCTAACCTAACCTAACCTAACCTAACCTAACCTAACCTAACCTAACCTAACCTAACCTAACCTAACCTAACCTAACCTAACCTAACCTAACCTAACCTAACCTAACCTAACCTAACCTAACCTAACCTAACCTAACCTAACCTAACCTAACCTAACCTAACCTAACCTAACCTAACCTAACCTAACCTAACCTAACCTAACCTAACCTAACCTAACCTAACCTAACCTAACCTAACCTAACCTAACCTAACCTAACCTAACCTAACCTAACCTAACCTAACCTAACCTAACCTAACCTAACCTAACCTAACCTAACCTAACCTAACCTAACCTAACCTAACCTAACCTAACCTAACCTAACCTAACCTAACCTAACCTAACCTAACCTAACCTAACCTAACCTAACCTAACCTAACCTAACCTAACCTAACCTAACCTAACCTAACCTAACCTAACCTAACCTAACCTAACCTAACCTAACCTAACTCTAACCTAACCTAACCTAACCTAACCTAACCTAACCTAACCTAACCTAACCTAACCTAACCTAACCTAACCTAACCTAACCTAACCTAACCTAACCTAACCTAACCTAACCTAACCTAACCTAACCTAACCTAACCTAACCTAACCTAACCTAACCTAACCTAACCTAACCTAACCTAACCTAACCTAACCTAACCTAACCTAACCTAACCTAACCTAACCTAACCTAACCTAACCTAACCTAACCTAACCTAACCTAACCTAACCTAACCTAACCTAACCTAACCTAACCTAACCTAACCTAACCTAACCTAACCTAACCTAACCTAACCTAACCTAACCTAACCTAACCTAACCTAACCTAACCTAACCTAACCTAACCTAACCTAACCTAACCTAACCTAACCTAACCTAACCTAACCTAACCTAACCTAACCTAACCTAACCTAACCTAACCTAACCTAACCTAACCTAACCTAACCTAACCTAACCTAACCTAACCTAACCTAACCTAACCTAACCTAACCTAACCTAACCTAACCTAACCTAACCTAACCTAACCTAACCTAACCTAACCTAACCTAACCTAACCTAACCTAACCTAACCTAACCTAACCTAACCTAACCTAACCTAACCTAACCTAACCTAACCTAACCTAACCTAACCTAACCTAACCTAACCTAACCTAACCTAACCTAACCTAACCTAACCTAACCTAACCTAACCTAACCTAACCTAACCTAACCTAACCTAACCTAACCTAACCTAACCTAACCTAACCTAACCTAACCTAACCTAACCTAACCTAACCTAACCTAACCTAACCTAACCTAACCTAACCTAACCTAACCTAACCTAACCTAACCTAACCTAACCTAACCTAACCTAACCTAACCTAACCTAACCTAACCTAACCTAACCTAACCTAACCTAACCTAACCTAACCTAACCTAACCTAACCTAACCTAACCTAACCTAACCTAACCTAACCTAACCTAACCTAACCTAACCTAACCTAACCTAACCTAACCTAACCTAACCTAACCTAACCTAACCTAACCTAACCTAACCTAACCTAACCTAACCTAACCTAACCTAACCTAACCTAACCTAACCTAACCTAACCTAACCTAACCTAACCTAACCTAACCTAACCTAACCTAACCTAACCTAACCTAACCTAACCTAACCTAACCTAACCTAACCTAACCTAACCTAACCTAACCTAACCTAACCTAACCTAACCTAACCTAACCTAACCTAACCTAACCTAACCTAACCTAACCTAACCTAACCTAACCTAACCTAACCTAACCTAACCTAACCTAACCTAACCTAACCTAACCTAACCTAACCTAACCTAACCTAACCTAACCTAACCTAACCTAACCTAACCTAACCTAACCTAACCTAACCTAACCTAACCTAACCTAACCTAACCTAACCTAACCTAACCTAACCTAACCTAACCTAACCTAACCTAACCTAACCTAACCTAACCTAACCTAACCTAACCTAACCTAACCTAACCTAACCTAACCTAACCTAACCTAACCTAACCTAACCTAACCTAACCTAACCTAACCTAACCTAACCTAACCTAACCTAACCTAACCTAACCTAACCTAACCTAACCTAACCTAACCTAACCTAACCTAACCTAACCTAACCTAACCTAACCTAACCTAACCTAACCTAACCTAACCTAACCTAACCTAACCTAACCTAACCTAACCTAACCTAACCTAACCTAACCTAACCTAACCTAACCTAACCTAACCTAACCTAACCTAACCTAACCTAACCTAACCTAACCTAACCTAACCTAACCTAACCTAACCTAACCTAACCTAACCTAACCTAACCTAACCTAACCTAACCTAACCTAACCTAACCTAACCTAACCTAACCTAACCTAACCTAACCTAACCTAACCTAACCTAACCTAACCTAACCTAACCTAACCTAACCTAACCTAACCTAACCTAACCTAACCTAACCTAACCTAACCTAACCTAACCTAACCTAACCTAACCTAACCTAACCTAACCTAACCTAACCTAACCTAACCTAACCTAACCTAACCTAACCTAACCTAACCTAACCTAACCTAACCTAACCTAACCTAACCTAACCTAACCTAACCTAACCTAACCTAACCTAACCTAACCTAACCTAACCTAACCTAACCTAACCTAACCTAACCTAACCTAACCTAACCTAACCTAACCTAACCTAACCTAACCTAACCTAACCTAACCTAACCTAACCTAACCTAACCTAACCTAACCTAACCTAACCTAACCTAACCTAACCTAACCTAACCTAACCTAACCTAACCTAACCTAACCTAACCTAACCTAACCTAACCTAACCTAACCTAACCTAACCTAACCTAACCTAACCTAACCTAACCTAACCTAACCTAACCTAACCTAACCTAACCTAACCTAACCTAACCTAACCTAACCTAACCTAACCTAACCTAACCTAACCTAACCTAACCTAACCTAACCTAACCTAACCTAACCTAACCTAACCTAACCTAACCTAACCTAACCTAACCTAACCTAACCTAACCTAACCTAACCTAACCTAACCTAACCTAACCTAACCTAACCTAACCTAACCTAACCTAACCTAACCTAACCTAACCTAACCTAACCTAACCTAACCTAACCTAACCTAACCTAACCTAACCTAACCTAACCTAACCTAACCTAACCTAACCTAACCTAACCTAACCTAACCTAACCTAACCTAACCTAACCTAACCTAACCTAACCTAACCTAACCTAACCTAACCTAACCTAACCTAACCTAACCTAACCTAACCTAACCTAACCTAACCTAACCTAACCTAACCTAACCTAACCTAACCTAACCTAACCTAACCTAACCTAACCTAACCTAACCTAACCTAACCTAACCTAACCTAACCTAACCTAACCTAACCTAACCTAACCTAACCTAACCTAACCTAACCTAACCTAACCTAACCTAACCTAACCTAACCTAACCTAACCTAACCTAACCTAACCTAACCTAACCTAACCTAACCTAACCTAACCTAACCTAACCTAACCTAACCTAACCTAACCTAACCTAACCTAACCTAACCTAACCTAACCTAACCTAACCTAACCTAACCTAACCTAACCTTTTTTTTTTTTTTTTTTTTTTTTTTTTTTTAGGTGGGGAAATCCTCATGGATACCCGTCGCCTTGGGGACGACGACGGGTTATGCCGGACTCCTACCGGCTAAAACCCCACCGTGTTCCACCTCATTACTTGAGTGCCGGGGTAGCGGGACCACGTTAAGTATTCGGCCACTCCCCGGCAGCGGCGGCACAAGGCCAAGCCTCTTGGAAGGGGAGGACTGGAGCGAACCTAACCTAACCTAACCTAACCTAACCTAACCTAACCTAACCTAACCTAACCTAACCTAACCTAACCTAACCTAACCTAACCTAACCTTTTTTTTTTTTTTTTTTTTTTTTTTTTTTTTTTTAGGTGGGGAAATCCTCATGGATACCCGTCGCCTTGGGGACGACGACGGGTTATGCCGGACTCCTACCGGCTAAAACCCCACCGTGTTCCATCTCATCGCCTGAGTGCCGGGGTAGCGGGACCACATTACGTATTCGGCCGCTCCCCGACAGCGACGGCACAAGGCCAAGCCTCTTGGGAGGGGAGGACTGGAGCGATTCCTCCCCTAAACTACGCGTGTGAGTGGCGCGCGGGAACACACGTCACGCCAACTCGAGCCCTGAGAACTGGACGCCGGACTTCCCCAAGTCCGACGCCCATGGCTCTAAGGAGGAGTCTGCGACTGAGGCTTTGCCGCAGTCGCAGGCTTCGCCTTCTTCTTCGGAGGGTGCGCCACCACGCAGGCAGCGCTCCCACCACAATGGTCGGAGGGCTTCCCCGCCGCCTTGCAAACGACGCAAAGCGGCGGAAGAGTGCATTGACCGGCCAGATGGCCGGCCTGACCGCAGCGGTAACAAAGACCACTGCGGTCTACCTCCGACTTACAATTCGCCCGAACGTGCCCCGGAAGGAGGCACCGGTAGCACCTCATTGGCCTCGGCGACAGGATTTTTACCTGCGCCGAGGACCAACCGACGGCCAGCCGTCCCCCCTCCGAGGCCTTTTTGGCGACTGCCACCGGGCAGCGCACCCAAGCTGAACCCCTACTTGATACGTCGCGGCGCACATCTCCCGCCTTGATGGATGCCGTTGGGCATCCACCAACCCGGGAGACCGCCGCGATTAATTCCTCTGGCGTCACCGAGTCGTCCAGCCCCGAAATGCGCATCTCTGCACACTTCGTGGGTCGGCCGACTCGGATGGCCTCATCTCCGATCACCTGCCTGATCTTTTCGGCCAGGGCATCAGCCTTCTCGCCGGACTCTGTGCCCGGCACCTCCAAAATTCGCTGCCCCGACACTCCCACCCTGAACTGCAGGGCGGCAATGCCGAGGTCAGCCAGCTTAATCCGCTGTGACGCCTCGCGCAACACATTGGCGTAAGTTACGCCCCGCTTCTCAGCGTCTGGCTGCAACGTTAGTGTCACAGCTGACGACTGAGGGGGGCGCAACTTAGGCTCCCTCTTCTTGGGTTGGACCTTGGGCGGAGACTTTGTCCCCGCCTTCGGCTTCCCCTTCTTCCCCACGTCAGTCCATTCTGCCTGTGAGGACTGGGACTGACGTGGCTCCGGAGTCTCATCTGCGCGAGGCGGCACAGAGGGTTTAGGCCCTTCTTTGGCCCGCTTCTGCCCCTTTCCACTTCCTCCTCGTTTCCCCTTAGGGGGTTTAGGGGCAGGGCCCGGTTGAGGACCAGGACTAGCCGGGGCCTCAGCACGGGGTGTGTCGTGCGCGAGAGGAGGGCGGATGCGCTCCTCGGGAAGCAGTCTCCCCTCCAACGCGTCGAACCGCGCGCTCACCATGGTCCCGACCTGGACCATGATGGAGCGCGTCAGTTCGTCGATCGGCACTGGGGGCGGCTGAGCCACCCGAGAGCGCAACTCCGCCACATCCTTACGGAGCGCGGCCAACTCAGACTGCAGACGGGTATTGTCCGCCTGCAGTCTCTCCGTTTCATCGGACGTGGAGCGCTTGCTCAGCTGCTCCACAGCCTGAGCAATCGCGTCCGCCGCGTTTTTCAGGGCCTTCACATCCGTGCCCTTCAGGTTTTTACACCTGACGGCCACGGTCTTTATGATACCCACATTGGCAACAATGCGGGGCACCAAACCCACCTCAGCTGGAGGCCTCTCGTCCTCCGTCACACTTGACTCGGAGAGGCGAGAGACCTCCAACTCCGCCAAGCGAAGCTCCTCCGCGTATTCCGCCTCCGCTTGGAGCCTAATCTCCTCACGCTTGGCGGCGTTCAGCGCCTCCTTTGCCCTTGCGAGGCCAACATATTGGCCAGTAGTTGGAGGGCGACCCCTCCCCCTCCTGGCCGTTCCAATCTTTGGAGCAGGCTGACCCATTGAGTGGTCAGCCAGCTCATCATAAGGTCGCTTCAATGAAGTTTCCGATGTAACCGACATTAACGAAGAATCGTCGGAGTCAATCTCCGAGTCAGGATCGCCACGACCCTCCTGACCAAACAAAGCACCACCCGTTACCGGGTCAACGAAACTACGCGCCGAAGCGGAAGAAACAGGTGATTTATTGCCACCCCTGGCATTAACTACAGCCGAAGCAGAAGGTTTGATAGATTTTTTCATAGCTATTCCCACGATTATGGGTCGATCTACACATCCCCCACTGGGTAACGCCCATTCCAGTGGGGGAAGGACTTACGGGCACACCGGGGTTGGCCCAGGTGCCCCAGCGGTTTTAACGACTTTACTGTCGGGTCTTATTGACTTTTCCTTGTCTCGGCCCGGCCAATGAAGGCAAGGCCATCGGTCGCCTGGAGCCGCTAGACATGATCAACGACACCCCAGGCGATAACGATCAACGTCGTCCGGCGGTGGCGGGGAAGGAACTCCTTCCCGGCCTGCTCTACGGTAGTGTGAGTACACGCAGAGCCCGCCCTTGCCCCTCCACTGTGCCCTCTGATGAACAGAGGGACACGCGGAGGAACGAACTACACGTCGGGTCAAGCTGACCCGCCGCCCTCCGGTGGTTACATCTCAGTGATGCAACCACCCCACCTTGGGTTGGTTCGCGCCGGCAAGCCGGTACCCCCCATATCTGGGGGGCATTCCCCTATCCACCACCTGGGGACGCGCCCGATAGCAGACCCACCTGCCACGGGAACCTAACCTAACCTAACCTAACCTAACCTAACCTAACCTAACCTAACCTAACCTAACCTAACCTAACCTAACCTAACCTAACCTAACCTTTTTTTTTTTTTTTTTTTTTTTTTTTTTAGGTGGGGAAATCCTCATGGATACCCGTCGCCTTGGGGACGACGACGGGTTATGCCGGACTCCTACCGGCTAAAACCCCACCGTGTTCCTCCTCATCACCTGAGTGCCGGGGTAGCGGGACCACATTACGTATTCGGCCGCTCCCCGACAGCGACGGCACAAGGCCAAGCCTCTTGGGAGGGGAGGACTGGAGCGATTCCTCCCCTAAACTACGCGTGTGAGTGGCGCGCGGGAACACACGTCACGCCAACTCGAGCCCTGAGAACTGGACGCCGGACTTCCCCAAGTCCGACGCCCATGGCTCTAAGGAGGAGTCTGCGACTGAGGCTTTGCCGCAGTCGCAGGCTTCGCCTTCTTCTTCGGAGGGTGCGCCACCACGCAGGCAGCGCTCCCACCACAATGGTCGGAGGGCTTCCCCGCCGCCTTGCAAACGACGCAAAGCGGCGGCAGAGAGCATTGACCGGCCAGATGGCCGGCCTGACCGCAGCGGTAACAAAGACCACTGCGGTCTACCTCCGACTTACAACTTGCCCTAACGTGCCCCGGAAGAAGGCACCGGTAGCACCTCATTGGCCTCGGCGACAGGATTTTTACCTGCGCCGAGGACCAACCGACGGCCAGCCGTCCCCCCTCCGAGGCCTTTTTGGCCACTGCCACCGGGCAGCGCACCCAAGCTGAACCTCTACTTGATACGTCGCGGCGCACATCTCCCGCCTTGATGGATGCCATTGGGCATCCACCAACCCGGGAGACCGCCGCGATTAATTCCTCTGGCGTCACCGAGTCGTCCAGCCCCGAAATGCGCATCTCTGCACACTTCGTGGGTCGGCCGACTCGGATGGCCTCATCTCCGATCACCTGCCTGATCTTTTCGGCCAGGGCATCAGCCTTCTCGCCGGACTCTGTGCCCGGCACCTCCAAAATTCGCTGCCCCGACACTCCCACCCTGAACTGCAGGGCGGCAATGCCGAGGTCAGCCAGCTTAATCCGCTGTGACGCCTCGCGCAACACATTGGCGTAAGTTACGCCCCGCTTCTCAGCGTCTGGCTGCAACGTTAATGTCACAGCTGACGACTGAGGGAGGCGCAACTTAGGCTCCCTCTTAGGTTGGACCTTGGGCGGAGACTTTGTCCCCGCCTTCGGCTTCCCCTTCTTCCCCACGTCAGTCCATTCTGCCTGTGAGGACTGGGACTGACGTGGCTCCAGAGTCTCATCTGCGCGAGGCGGCACAGAGGGTTTAGGCCCTTCTTTGGCCCGCTTCCCGCTCTTCTGCCCCTTTTCGATTCCTCCTCGTTTCCCCTTAAGGGGTTTAGGGGCAGGGCCCGGTTGAGGACCAGGCCTAGCCGGGGCCTCAGCTCGGGGTGTGTCATGCGCGAGAGGGGGGCGGATGCGCTCCTCGGGAAGCAGTCTCCCCTCCAACGCGTCGAACCGCGCGCTCACCATGGTCCCGACCTGGACCATGATGGAGCGCGTCAGTTCGTCGATCGGCACTGGGGGCGGCTGAGCCACCCGAGAGCGCAACTCCACCACATCTTTACGGAGCGCGGCCACCTCAGACTGCAGACGGGTATTGTCCGCCTGCAGTCTTTCTGTTTCATCAGACGTGGAGCGCTTGCTCAGCTGCTCCACAGCCTGAGCGATCGCATCCGCCGCGTTTTTCAGGGCCTTCACGTCAGTGCCCTTCAGGTTTTTGCACCTGACGGCCACAGTCTTAATGACGCCTACATTGGCAACAATGCGGGGCACCAAACCCACCTCAGCTGGAGGCCTCTCGTCCTCCGTCACACTTGACTCGGAGAGGCGAGAGACCTCCAACTCCGCCAAGCGAAGCTCCTCCGCGTATTCCGCCTCCGCTTGGAGCCTAATCTCCTCACGCTTGGCGGCGTTCAGCGCCTCCTTTGCCCTTGCGAGGCCAACATATTGGCCAGTAGTTGGGGGGCGACCCCTCCCCCTCCTGGCCGTTCCAATCTTAGGAGCAGGCTGACCCATTGAGTGGTCAGCCAGCTCGTCGTACGGTCGCTTTAAAGATGACTCAGACGTAACCGACATCAAAGACGAATCGTCTGAGTCAATCTCCGAGTCAGGATCACCACGACCCTCCCGACTCACCAAACAATCACCCGTTACCGGGTCCACGGAACTACTTTTATATGATTTTTTCATGACTATTCCCACGATTATGGGTCGATCTACACATCACCCACTGGGTAACGCCCATTCCAGTGGGGGAAGGACTTACGGGCACACCGGGGTTGGCCCAGGTGCCCCAGCGGTTTTAACGACTTTACTGTCGGGTCTTATTGACTTTTCCTTGTCTTGGCCCGGCCAATGAAGGCAAGGCCATCGGTCGCCTGGAGCCGCTAGACATGATCAACGACACCCCAGGCGATAACGATCTACGTCGTCCGGCGGTGGCGGGGAAGGAACTCCTTCCCGGCCTGCTCTACGGTAGTGTGAGTACACGCAGAGCCCGCCCTTGCCCCTCCACTGTGCCCTCTGATGAACAGAGGGACACGCGGAGGAACGAACTACACGTCGGGTCAAGCTGACCCGCCGCCCTCCGGTGGTTACATCTCAGTGATGCAACCACCCCACCTTGGGTTGGTTCGCGCCGGCAAGCCGGTACCCCCCATATCTGGGGGGCATTCCCCTATCCACCACCTGGGGACGCGCCCGATAGCAGACCCACCTGCCACGGGAACCTAACCTAACCTAACCTAACCTAACCTAACCTAACCTAACCTAACCTAACCTAACCTAACCTAACCTAACCTAACCTAACCTGAGCAAACCTAACCTTTTTTTTTTTTTTTTTTTTTTTAGGTGGGGAAATCCTCATGGATACCCGTCGCCTTGGGGACGACGACGGGTTATGCCGGACTCCTACCGGCTAAAACCCCACCGTGTTCCTCCTCGCCGCATAGTGCCGTAGGGCTTGGGTGCCCCGAAGGATTCTTCCAACCTCTACGGCAGCGGCCGACCTTAGGCCAAGCCTCTTGGAAGGGGAGGACTGGAGCGATTCCTCCCCTAAACTACATGTGTGAGTGGCGCGCGGGAACACACGTCACGCCAGCTCGAGCCCTGAAACTGGACGCCGGACTTCCCCAAGTCCGACGCCCATGGCTCTAAGGGGGAGTCTGCGACTGAGGCTTTGCCGCAGTCGCAGGCTTCACCTTCTTCTTCGAAGGGTGCGCCACCACGCAGGCAGCGCTCCCACCACAATGGTCGGAGGGCTTCCCCGCCGCCTTGCACACGACGCAAAGCGGCGGCAGAGAGCATTGACCGGCCAGATGGCCGGCCTGACCGCAGCGGTAACAGAGACCACTGCGGTCCACCTCCGACGTGCACCTCGCCCTCACGTGCCCCGGAAGGAGGCACCGGTAGCACCTCATTGGCCTCGGCGAAAGGATTTTTACCTGCGCCGAGGACCAACCGACGGCCAGCCGTCCCCCCTCCGAGGCCTTTTTGGCCACTGCCACCGGGCAGCGCACCCAAGCAGTGCCTCTGCTTGTAACGTCGCGGCGCACATCTCCCGCCTTGATGGATGCCGTTGGGCATCCACCAACCCGGGAGACCGCCGCGATCAATCCCTCAGGGGTCACCGAGTCGTCCAGCCCCGAAATGCGCATCTCTGCACACTTCGTGGGTCGGCCGACTCGGATGACCTCTTCTCCGAAAACCTCCTTCAGCTTGCCCGCCAGGGCATCGGCCTTCTCGCCGGACTCAGCCCCCGGCAACTCTAAAATTCTCTGCCCCGACACACCCACCCTGAATTGCAGGGCGGATATGCCGAGGTCAGCCAACTTTATCCGCTGTGACGCCTCGCGCAGCACATTGGCGTAAGTTATGCCCTCCTTCTCAGCATCCGGCTGTAACGTAATTGTCACAGCCGCTGTATGAGGGGGGCGTAACTTGACGACCCTCTTGGGTTGGGCCTTGGGCGGAGACTTTGTCCCCGCCTTCGGCTTCCCCTTCTTCCCCACTTCAGTCCATTCTGCCTGTGAGGACTGGGACTGAAGTGGCTCCAGAGTCTGTTCTGCGCGAGGCGGCACAGAGGGTTTTGGCCCTTCTTTGGGCCGCTTTCCACTCTTCTGCCCCTTTTCGTTGCCTCCTCGTTTCCTCTTGGGGGGTTTAGGGGCAGGGCCCGGCTGGGGAGCAGGGCCAGCCGGGTCCTCAACGCGTTCGTGAGCGAGAGGAGGGCGGAGGCGCTCCTCGGGGAGCAGTCTCCCCTCCAACGCGTCGAGACGCGCACTCACCATGGTCCCAACCTGGACCATGATGGTGCGCGTCAACTCCTCGAGTGGCACTGGGGGCGGCTGGGCGGTCCGAGAGCGCAGCTCAGCCACATCCTTCCGGAGCGCATTCAACTCAGACTGCAGACGGACATTGTCCGCCTGCAGTCTCTCCGTCTCATCGGAGGTGGAACGCCGATTGAGTTGCTCCACCGCCTGAGCAATCAGCTCCGCCGCATTTTTAAGGGCCTTAACGTCTGTGCCCTTCAGGTTTTTGGACCTTTTGGCCACAGTTTTGATTATGCCGACGTTGGACATAATTGTCGGCACAAGGCCAGTCTCCGCTGGAGGCCTCTCACCCTCCGACATACTTGACGCGTCGGAGAGGCGAGAAGCCTCCAACTCCGCCAATCGCAGTTCCTCCGCGTACTCCTCCTCCGCTTGGAGCCTAAGCTCCTCGCGTTTGGCGGCGTTCAGCGCCTCCTTGGCCTTGGCCAAGCCAACGTATTGGCCGGTCGTCGGGGGGCGACCCCTCCCTCTCTTGGCTGGAACAAGCCTTGGATAAAGGTTGCTCCCCGAATGCCCACCCAAGGCTTCAATCCGTCGCTTGAGCGACCCGTCGGACGGAACCGACATGACAGAATGATCCGAATCATCGTCCGAATCATCTCCGACACGACCATCCCGATTACAGATCACTCTTCCCGTTACCGGGACACGCCTGACATCTACCGAAGCAGGAGAACTACAAATCGCCGAAGCGGGAGCAAACCTAACCTAACCTGAGCAAACCTAACCTAACCTGAGCAAACCTAACCTAACCTGAGCAAACCTAACCTAACCTGAGCAAACCTAACCTTTTTTTTTTTTTTTTTTTTTTTACGGGGGGAAAATCCTGCATAGGATACCTGCCGCCTTGGGGACAGCGGCAGGTTATGTCAGACTCCTACTGACTAAAAACCCCCCGGTGTTCCGTCTGCGTCGCTTAGGCGCCGGGGCTTCCGGGAGCACCGAGGTATTCCGCCGGAAACTCCGACTGCGATCGGCCTTTTCCAGGCTTCACCTTTGGAGAACTACTTCAAGAAGTGGTGCGCGGGAACACGCACACAACCACCTCGAGCCACTATGACCGGGCGCCAGACTTCCCCAAGTCCGACACCCAGAGGCTCATGAATTATGGGGCAAGAGAGCGCGCGTAAGCACCTCTTCGTCGCCCCGTTCGTCTGCGGCGGATTGGGAGTTCGGAAGAGGCCTCCCGCTCCCTCTCCGCCGCCTCCTTCTGGAGCATTACTGCCTCGCAGAAGGAGAGAACCATACGCCATGACTCTTCGCTTCCGATCATAGCGCGAACCACGTTCGGAAGCGATAGGTCGTTCACTACATTTGTGAGCGTACTACGCTCATCCGTCCACGCCGGACATTCCTCCAACGTATGTTGGGCCCCTTCATCCGGGCAGCCGCCGCAGTGGTGACACCTGGCTGATGACTCCCGACCCGCAACCCGACACAGATATCCCCCGAAACAGCCGTGCCCCGAGAGGATCTGCGTCAAGCGGAAAGTCAGGGCGCCATGTTGCCTGCCTAACCACTCTCTTAGTACCGGACGGACCGCCTCAATCGTCCTCCGACCGAAGCCGGGCTGCTCTAGCCGAGACTCCCACTCCATTAATGCCCGATTTCGACGTCGGGTTTTACGGCGTTCCACCTCACGCGGTGCTGGTAAGTAGCCCCGCTCTTGAACCTCCGCGCGCCAGCGGTAGACCGACGCCAGGGATTTCGCGTCCAAATCCCACGGCAGGGAACCCGCCAGCAGACATGCCGCCTCATGGGAGATTGTGCGATAGCCTCGGATCACCCTGATTGCCATCACGCGCTGCGGTTTCCGCAGCAGCGCGATATTCCGGCTATTCAGGGTGTCTGCCCACACTGGGGCTCCGTACAGCGCCATCGATCGCACAACCCCCATGTACAACCGCCTGCACGAGACGCTCGGTCCTCCCAAATTGGGCAGCAGCCGCCCCAGAGCGGCTGCTGATCCGAGCAATCTCGGGACCAGTTTTTTGAAATGGGCACCGAAGTCCCACCGGCTATCCAGTTCCAGCCCGAGGTACCGCATCGATCGTTTAAAATCGATTTGGACCCCGCCAACTATGATGTGGGTGACCTGATGCGACATTCTCCGAGGTCCATGGAAGTACAGGGCCTCGGATTTGCTCAGCGCCACCTCAAGGCCCAGTCTCCGGATTCTTTCCACCATTAACGCCACCCCAGCAGTGGCTAGCGTTCTGGCCGCTCTAAAGTTGTCGGCTTTGGCCGTCACAAGGGTGTCGTCGGCGTAACATGTCACGTCGACACCCCTGAGGTTGCTCCCTCGTAGCGCCCAGTCATACCCAATGTTCCACAGGAGTGGTCCTAAGACCGACCCCTGTGGAACACCGCAGGACATTCGTCGGTGGCCCCATCCCTCCCTTCCCGGGAACGTCACAGACCTGTCTGACAGATACGCCGCTATAATGCGACGCAAGTAAGGAGGCACCCGATGATACCGGAGTGCCTCTCTGATGCAGCTCCAGGGTAGAGTATTGAACGCGTTGGCGATGTCTAAAGAAACCGCCACCACCACTCCACCCCGGGCAACTGCCTCTTGCGCCAAATTCTTCACACGCAGTATGGCATCCACAGTGGATCTTCCATTGCGGAAGCCATACTGCACGTCCGACAAGTCCGGACCCACTTGTTCCAGATGCTTGACGAGGCGACCGGCCACGATCCGCTCAAAGAGCTTGGCCACCTCGTCAAGCAAAACTATTGGACGGTACGCGGATGGAGAGTCCGCCGGGCGCCCCTCTTTCCTTAGGAGGACTAGTTTGCCTGTCTTCCACGATTGTGGGATTTGGCTCTTAGCCAGACAGGCAGAGAATAATGCCCTCAACCTCGGTTCAAGGGGGCCCAGGGAATGAACCCACGCACGTCCTGGAAGGCCGTCCATTCCAGGCGCAGTATTTTTGGCTCGGAGCCGTAGCACAGCTGCGCGCATCTCACCCTCAGACACCTCCGAAATGTCGGAGTCCTCCATGTCTCCCGAGGGAGGGGCCATCGTCGGAGGTGAGTGCTCCTCCCTCAGGGGAAACAGGGTGGACACCACTCTCTCCAGCAGGTCTGACTCCATTGTCTGCGTTAGGGGAGGCGCCCAAGCCCGGAGCTTGCTCCTCACCATTTTATAGGGGCGGCCCCAGGGGTCTCGGTCCAGCGTGCCAAGGAGTTCCTCCCTGGCTCTGATTTTCGCCTCCCTAATGGCCACCTGGAAGGTCTTTTTGACCTCGTTGTATGCAGCATACAACGAGGTCTCCTCGTCCGGGTCTCTACGACTTCTTCTGCGGTATCGGGTGTACCGGCGTCTCGCGCTTACGCAATCTTTGCGAAGTTGCGCAAGGTCCTCGGACCACCAGTACACCTGACGTCGGGGAGGACGCTGCCTGGAACGGGGCATGGCCATGTCACATACTTGCGTCATGGCCTCCCGGAACCACTCCGCTTCATCCTCAACCTCTGCAGGCTGGTCCGGAGCACTCACCCAAGCCTTCACTATGGCTGCAACTATCAGCTTATCCTTCTCGAGGTGCCGCAGCTGCCACCTTGGACCGTCCAGAGGCCTCGGGCCATTAGGGTCCCGGAGCAGCGTGGAGACACCAAACCGAATATATCGGTGATCCGACAGTGTCTCCATGCTCTCTACCACCCTCCATCCGTGCACACGATTGGCCAGGGCAGGGCTAGCAAACGTCACGTCTACTATCGAGCCGCCCTCCTGCCGCACGCACGTATGCACGGACCCTCGGTTCAGGACGGCCAGGCCGTTGGACACTAGCCACTCTTCCAACTCCTCGCCGTACGCATTCGTTGCGGGAGATCCCCATACCGTTGATTTGGCATTGAGATCCCCCGCAACTAGCACAGGGTGAGGACGACACCTTTCGACCACATCACCGAGGTGATTAAGGTAGCTGACAAATTCGGGGCGCGTTCTATTCGGGGAGAAGTACGTGCCCACCACCACGATATTGTCCAGCCGGACAGCCACGTATCCCCTGCCCTTAATCACTCCAGCAAGGGGGGAGAAGCCGGCACCTGCTCTGACGATAATCGCCACCGAGCCGTCACTATCCCCCACCCAGTTGTCGCTGGGCGGGACAAAGTACGGCTCGGCGACAATGACCACTTGGATAGACCACTGCGCCATGCTCTGGAAAAGAAGGTCCTGAGCATTGGCACAGTGGTTTATGTTTGTTTGCAGGAATTCTATCGCAGCCATTACTTACCTGCGATAGAATTCCCTCTTCCGGCAGATTCGCCGTTACGTCTCTGGGTATTCTCGGTTGGCCTTCTCTTTTTTTGGGCAGCGGAGCAGCTCGCACTGCCCACACTATGCCCCGCGGGTTTTTCTGCTGCCGCACAGACCACGCAGTGCTGTTCGGCGGTGCATCCCCTCGCTATGTGGCCGGGCTCACCACAGCGGTAGCAGAGGCTACTGCGGTCCACCTCAGACTTGCACGTGGCGCGCACGTGGCCCGGCTCTAAGCATTTAAAACACCGCATGGGCCTCTGCTGCAAGACGTTGACTTGAGCAGAGGACCACCCTACGGTGAGCCTGCCCTCCTCCACCGTCTTCTTTACGGCGGCCACAGGGCAGCGCACCCACGCCGACCCAGCACCTGAGCGGACACGGCGGATCTCACCAGCCTTGACGGATGTGAGCGGACATCCACCAGCCTTCGACACCGCTGCGATCAACTCCTCCGCCGACACTGAGTGGTCCAGGCCCGAGATGCGCATTTCGGCGCATTTCGTAGGTCTAGAGACCCGGACAGCCTCCTCCCCGAGAACCTCCACCAGTTTCTGAGCCAAGGCGTCGGCTTTGTCCCCGCTCGAGGCCCCCGGAATCTCCAATACGCACGCACCCGTCACTCCTGTGCGAGGCCTAATCGCAGGGATGCCCAAGCTTTCCAGGCTAAATGCCTCCTTAGCCTTAAGGAGGACCTCCCTATACGTCAACCCCTTCTTCTCCGCCTCCGGCTGCAGCGTTATCGTTACAGCCGAAGAAGAGGGCTGACGAAGTTTGGGCTGCTTGGGCAGCTTCTGGCTTTGAGCGTTTGGCCGCACCCTTCTGCCCCCCTTCCCAACGTCAGTCCAACCCTCCGGATTGGGCTGCGGTGTCCCTTGACTTGGCTCGGTCTCAGGAGGTGACAAGCCAGTCCTGCCCTTCTTCTTCCTTTTCCTTTTCCTCTTTTTGTTGCCCTCTGCCTGCTGGGGCTTAGGTGTCAGTTCCGGGCGCGGTCCGGTACTCCCCTCAGCACGCGGTGGTTTGTCACCGGCCAGAGGGGGACGAACTCGTGTGCCCGGAGGCTCCTTTGCCGCCTCTATGCGTGCGTCCACCATGGTCCCCACCTGGACCATGATGGTACGCATCATCTCATCAAAAGATGATGGCATGCCCTCGGGCGGGTGTGGCGGAGGCACAGGCTGGACGATCCGCGTCCGCAGCTCCGATATCTCCTTTCTCAGCTCAGTCACCTCCGACTGAAGGCGAGCGTTAGCCGCCTCCAGTTGATCCGTCCTCTCGGTGGAAGTGAGCTGGTTGAGATGACGCATCCTCATCTCCACATAATCAGCTGCATCT
Source organism: Agonopterix alstromeriana (assembly GCA_963924505.1). Lineage (NCBI taxonomy): Eukaryota > Metazoa > Arthropoda > Insecta > Lepidoptera > Depressariidae > Agonopterix > Agonopterix alstromeriana. The sequence continues at coordinate 17,076 of CAWUQF010000046.1, forward strand.
TTCAGTCTCTTCACGAATCTGCCCTGTAGGTTCTTAGAGTTCTTGGCAACATGCCTGATTGTCTGCAGACAAGACTCAAGGCTCTGAGGTCCCTCCGAAACGCTTACGAGACTTTCCTGACTGCCGCCCGACATAGAAGAGGAGTCGGAGAGACGAGACCTCTCATTCTCTCGTAACTCCTCGTCGAGCTCCCTCTCCGCTTGGAGTCGCAGTTCCTCCCTCATTGCCGCATTCATTCTTTCCTTGGCCTTGGCCAGGCCCACATATTGACCGGTGGTAGGAGGGCGGCCACGCCCCCTCTTAGCCACTGGTGTTTTAACTACTTCGAGCGGACGTTTCCTGCTACTATCCCTCTGTTTGGGGTGGGACAGCCCCGACTTTACGCTCTCAGTCGAACTGTCCGAGTCATAATCCTCGCTCATAACCTGAGGATCATCCTCAAGCACAACACTACTTCCAGCACAGCCCGAAGGAAGTACTGGAGAACTATCTCCATCACCACTACTTTTTGTTTTTGTTTTTTGGTCCATCATAAAATATCCCACGAGTATGGGGGAAATAGAAAGTCCGTCCGGGTAGAGCCCCCTGTGCCCGGATAAGCCTACATACTCAGGAGGCCAGCCTGTATCCTGAGGGTGTTTGCGACTTTTCCTTGTCGGGAGCAAACCTAACCTAACCTGAGCAAACCTAACCTAACCTGAGCAAACCTAACCTAACCTGAGCAAACCTAACCTAACCTGAGCAAACCTAACCTTTTTTTTTTTTTTTTTTTTTTTTTTTTCGCAGGGGAATGCATTACGCATACCGTCCTGCCTGGGGGTCGGTGGGACGGTTATGTGGGACTCCCTCGCGGTATACCCACTAAACCCCTGCGGCGGCCTTCCTCTGCAGTGCGAGGATCTCCGGGAACGCATCAGCTAAGCTCCGGAGATCCCCTCTGCGTTTCCCCCCTGTGGGGAGGGGGGAACTATCCCGGGGGTGGTCGAATCCACCCCCCGGGGGGGAACAGTGTCACGCCTCATACCGCGTAAAGTGCGGCATGAGGCGCGGCAGTGTCACCCCTCTCGACGACACTCCCCGGCCGCACCGGGAGTGTCATCCTCTCCCGGGTCGCGTCCCACGGTCACATCGCCCCAAGATGTGGCCGCGCGCGACCCTATTGCGGCGCCTGAGGGCGGCGTGTGTTTCCGCCGCCCTGGCGCCGCCGTCTTCGAGCGGGATCGGCCCTCTCCCGATCCCGCTCGGCGGCCTCCTTCTGGAGCATTACTGCATCGCAGAAGGAGACCGCTGCCCTCCAACCCTCCTCGCTCGCCAGCATAGCCGCGACTAATGCTGGCGGGGACAGATCTCGTCCGATCCGGTCGACCAGGTCTCGACGCTCGGACCGCCACGCAGGGCAGTCCTCCAGCGTGTGCTGGGCGGAGTCCAGGTCGGACGCGCAGTGGTGGCATCGTGCCGTTTCCTCCCTTGCGATTCGATTCAGATACTCACCGAAGCACCCGTGCGCGGTGAGTATCTGAGTCAATCTGTAGGTGACGCAGCCTTTCCTCCCTACCCATGCTTCGAAGTTCGGCAGAACAGCACCGACAGCGCGTTGGCTCGCACAGCCCTGTAACACGAGCTGTGCGCGCCATTTGCGCATTACACGTCGGTGTGCGTTCCGCCGCAGCATTTCAGGCTCTTGGGCTGGCGCTTCCCCATCGGCATCCCGGCCAACGGCGCGCATTTGGTCGTAGACCAATGCGTCCATGTCGGCCAGGATGTCGAAGGGGGGGTATCGCGCCAGAACCGTCGCCGCCTCGTACGAAATTGTTCGGTATCCTCGTACGATACGCATGGCAACCAACCGCTGAAGGCTCCTCAACAGAGCCCTGCAGCGGGAGGAACCCGCCTCTTTGGACCAGACGGGTGCCCCGTAGAGTGCCATGGATCGTACGACGCCACCGTAGAGGCGGCGAACCTCCTCCCGCGGTCCCCCGAGATTTGGTAGCAGGCGCTGCAAGGCACCCGCCACCTTACGGACTCGGGGGACGAGTCGCCTGAAATGCTCTTCGAAGCGCCATCGGCTGTCCAGTACGAGGCCCAGGTAGCGTATGTGCTTCCCCACCTGGACCTCGACGTCACCTACCCGGATTCGCGAGCTGGGTGGTTCATGGCCTAATCTCAGACCATGAAACCATAGCGCCTCGGTTTTGTGAGGCGCCACCTCAAGGCCGAGCTCGCGTATCCTCCCCACGACACATGCCACGCCCAATTCGGCGAGCCCCAGAACATCCTGGAAGTCTGACCCCCTGGCTATCACTAGGGTGTCATCTGCATAGCAGATGACATCCACTCCAGGGGGGAGACCGGTGCGAAGGACCGCGTCGTACGCGAGGTTCCACAACAGGGGTCCCAGAACGGAACCCTGGGGTACCCCGCAGCAAATCTCCCTCCGTACTTCCACCCCATCCCGACCGATATACTGCACCGTTCTGTCGCGCAGGTAGGCCCCGATTACGGCCCGCAGGTAGGGAGGCATGTCATGATGTACGAGTGCCTCCCTGATCGCCTGCCAGGGGATGGTGTTAAACGCGTTGACGATGTCGAGGCTCACCGCCAACACCACCCCCCCCTCTTGGACTGCCTGTTCCGACAGGGAACGGACGCGCTTAATGGCGTCCACCGTCGAACGTCCCCGTCGGAATCCAAACTGACAGTCCGACAGATCGGGTCCCACTCGCGACAGGTGCCCGCTGATACGGGCGGAGATTATCCTCTCGAAGAGTTTCCCCGCCTCGTCCAGCAGGCATATCGGTCGGAATGCGGAGGGAGAGTCTGCGGTCCTACCTTCCTTCTTCAGGAGCACCAGTCTCGCTTCCTTCCAGCCGAGGGGGAACACGCCGAGGCGGAGACAGTCGGTGAAAAGCCGCCTCAGCCTGTTCCCTAGCACCGACAGAGCCACCACTAGCGCCTTACCTGGAACACCGTCGGGTCCAGGCGCTGTGTTGCGAGAGGCCAGCCGCCGCACTGCCCGGTCTAGCTCATCCTCCGTCACCTCATACTCGTCGGACCAGAATTGCCGGTCCGACAGTGACGGGGGGTTAGAGGGACTACCCTGGATCCTTGGGAAGAGCGTGTTTACCACTCTTCCCACGAATTCGGGTTCCAGGGTTTCCGTCATTGGAGGGACCCACGGTTTGAGCTTGCCCAGTACCATTTTGTACGGGCGCCCCCATGGATCCCTGTTCAGTCCCTCCAGGAGCTCTCTCCAGCACCGGGCCTTGCTCTCAGCGATGGCGTGGCTGAGAGCCTTTACGGCGGCTCCGTACACCTGACGCGCTCTGTCTCTTTCCTCGGCTGGGGCTCGCCTTCTTCTTCCGGCTCGGAGGTACGGGCGGCGCAATCTCGCGACCTCATCGCGAAGTCGCGAGATCTCCTCGCTCCACCAGTATACCGAGCCTCCTCGGGCCGGCCTGACCCGGGGCATCGATGCGTCGCATATCGACGTCATCGTGTCCCGGAACCAGGCCGCCTGCGCTTCCGGGTCGGACGAGATCTCTTCTTCCGTCCAGTCCGCGACGTGGGCTGCGGCGACGACCATTTCTCGGTCGAGCCGCTTGAGGGACCAACGTCGCGGAGGGCTGCCCTCCTGGCTTGTGCGGCTGGGGCGGCGGAGCGATACATCGAATACGATGTATCGGTGGTCGGATCTAGTGACCATCTCCTCCGCCACCCTCCATCCTGACACCATGCGTATCGCAGAGGGAGTCGCCCATGATAAGTCCACGACCGACTCACCCTGCCACCGCACACAGGTGCTAGCTGAACCTTGGTTTAATAGACCAAGGTCCAGCCCTGCCGCCCACTCCAGGAGTGTCTCTCCTTTTGTATCGTCCCGGGTGTCACCCCACTCACTTGAGTGGGCGTTAAAGTCACCCAGGACGATGACTGGTCGGGGGGCGCAACCGCGAATGCAGTTGGCCAGCCTGTCCAGGTAGGCCTCGTACACTGGAAGGCCTACATTGTTGGGAGAGATGTAACAGCTAACGACGGCCGTAGAACCCCACTCTACGGCCACGTAGCCCAACCCCCTCCCCAGGAGAGAGCAATGGAGGCCATCCTTTCCCGCCCAGTATATGGCGGCAGAGCCATCGGCCGCCCCGAACCAGCGAGGATGGTCCGGGACGGAGAGTGGCTCCGCAACAACTGCCAGATCAACCGACCACTCCGCGATCGTCTGGAACATGAGATTCTGGGCGTCGCGGCAGTGGTTCAGGTTGATCTGGAGTATTTTCGCTGGAGGCACTAGGCCTGTTGAGCCTCCATGGCCTCCTCGTCCGGTCGTCGGACCGGCTGGCCGTCTCCCTCTCTGGCTGAGGCGGGGGTCGGGCGGACTACCGTCCCCTTCTTCTTCTTCTTCGGCGGGGAGCATTTTTTGCTCCCCAGACGGTGGTTGGAGGGTAGCCCGTAATCGGAGCACACCGGGCATTTCGGAGCGTCCGCTTCGCACTCCCGGGCCTTGTGGCCCGGGTCTCCGCATACATAGCAGCGGGCGCTCCTGTCCACGTTGTCGGGGCACGTGTCCCTGACGTGCCCCATTTCGAGGCACCGGTGGCACTGGAGGGGACGTGCCGCCAGGACCTCTACCCGCGCCGACGACCACCCAACCAGAATACGTCGGGCCTCTGCCGCCTTCCTCACAGCCGATAGTGGGGCGCGGACCCATGCCGACCCAAGCCTGTAGGGCCCGCTGCGGATCTCCCCGACCCTTACGTCGGCCTGGGAGCACCCACCTACAGTCGCCACGGCCGCCGCTACCTCGGTAGGGGTGATGGACTCATCCAGGTCCATCACCCTCAGCTCCGCCGTCTTGCACGGACGCGTGAAGCGGACGTCCGCTTCGCTCATGCGGAGCTTTTCCCGCAGGCTCTCCGCCAAGGCGTCGGCCTTGGCGGCGCTCTCCGGTCCGGGGACCTCCAGCAAAAGGCCCCCGTTGGCGGCTTTGCGCTGGCGGAGCCCGCCGGTGATGCCAAGGTGCGAAAGCTTGATAAGTAGCTTGGCATCCTCCATTATTTGGTGCAATGAGTACCGCGATCCCGGTGGTACGGAAACCAGCACGGCCGCCGCCGCAGGTTGTCGCGGCAGCTTGGGTTGCGGCCGTCTCGGGGTCACCACCGTCCGGGGTGAGACGGGTGGTGCTGCTGCCCTTCTGGCAGCTGCTCTTGCCTTTCGGCCCACCACTTGGGACCACGGGGTTTCCCCCTGTCCCGCAGCCGACCCCGAAGGAGGTAGGGCAGTTGCCTGGGTGGTGGGCACTGCAGGAGCTTCGGTGGACCCCTGTGCCACCCTCTTCTTCCTCTTTTTCTTCCCCTTCCTCTTCTCCCCCCCTACAGGAGTTGAAGAAAGAGTGGAAGTAGGCACGTCCGGGTTCTTTGTCCCCGTATGAGTAGCCCCCGCAGCCGCTTCTCTTCTTTTCAAGGGTGGACGAGCCCCTCTCTCCGGGAAATACCGGTCCATGATCGTGGACTGGAACCGTGCGAAATCGCGCTCCATTTGGACCGCGATTTGGTCCCAGTCCATGCCAGCAGCCTTCTCCTGAGGACCCTGCTCTGCTCCAGCCGGGCCCTTTTTGGCATTCGGTATTAGCTGCCCAGCCTGAGGACCGGATTTCGCCCCACCGCGGCGCAGCTCCTCCACTTCACCCGCCAGCTCCTGCACGCGAGTCATCAGGGCAGCGACGTGAGCTCGGAACCGCTCGTTCTCGCCGTCACGCCGCTCGGCCCTGATACAGAGCTCCTTCGTGCCTTCCTGAAGGGCTCCACAAGCCTCTCGGAAGGCAGCAGCCATCTCTGCCTTCGTTGACTTGGGTCGGGAGAAGGTTTCCTCCGCGGTAGAGAGGCTGCGGAGCATCTCCGCGCCTATCTCCGAGGAGGGTCTCCCCGCTTCCAGACCCACAAGTTCGGCGCTGTGAGGGCGCTTCGCCCGCGCCTGCTCTCCTTCGGCCGGGTCCTGCGGTCTACGCTTTCGCGTCCGCACGACTCGGCTCTGGGATGAGAGCGACGTCTGCGATATGGCAGAGCCGTCGGTCTCATCCCCACTGACGCTTAGCACGTCCGGAATCGGGGTGGGAGGTCTGGTGGCTTGTCCACTCCTCCCGAAAATGAGTTTTACCGGTCCCGATCGGGGCCGCGTTCTCACCTCTTCCTTCTCTGGTCTGCCGGTTAATAAACCAGCTTCCACTTCTTTATCATTATTATTATTTGAGTCCATTTTGAATCCCACGAGTATGGGGGAAATAAATGTCCACCCGGGCAGTGCCCCCTGTACCCGGGTAACCCTAATACCACTGGGAGATCAGGAGGTATCCCAGGGTTGGCCGTTAGTGACTGATGAACTCCCCAGCCGCTCTTGCGAGCATCCCGACGCCACGTGCCGCAACGCCGAGAGTTGAGGATTTATTATAGAGGTTTACTCCTCGCGGTCCGGCCGATTAAGGCAAGACCCTCGGTCCTAGCACTGAGCCGCGAGACATATCCACGACACTCAGTATACGCTAGGGTTACGAGACAGCGACGGTGGCAAGAAGAGGAAAGTCCTCCACTCGCCTGCTCTGCGGCAGGGTGAGTGCGCGCAGGGCCCGCCCATACTCCTCCACTATGCCCTCTGCGAATCAGAGGGACACGTGGAGAAACGAACAACGCGGTCGGGTCAAGCTGACCCGCCGCCCTCCTGTGGCCACATCTCCGCGATGTGACCACCCCACCTTAGGGTTGGTTCGCGCCGGCAAGCCGGTACCCCCCATATCTGGGGGGCATTCCCCTATCCACCACCCGGGGACGCGCCCGATAGCAGACCCACCTGCCACGGGGAGCAAACCTAACCTAACCTGAGCAAACCTAACCTAACCTGAGCAAACCTAACCTAACCTGAGCAAACCTAACCTAACCTGAGCAAACCTAACCTAACCTGAGCAAACCTAACCTAACCTGAGCAAACCTAACCTAACCTGAGCAAACCTAACCTAACCTGAGCAAACCTAACCTGAGCAAACCTAACCTGAGCAAGGACAGGCCACTGTCGCACTGACAAGCAAAGAGTCCACTTTTGGAATCTACAGTGATTCTCGAGCTGCACTTGAGACCGTGACAAACCACGGCTCCTCTCATCCCCTGGCAGTCCAAGCCAGGTGCAACCTGAAAGCTTGCACACTCCAAAATAAGGTTGTTGTTGCACACTCCTTGTTTTGGATTAAGGCGCACGCAGGACTGGCAGGGAATGAGAGAGCCGACGAGCTTGCGAAGGAGGCAGCCTTAAAATCGAAGAAGAAGCCGGAATACGATAAGTGCCCTGTCTCATTCATCAAGCGTAACATCCGAAAGGAGACGATTGATGAATGGGACAAAAGGTACAAATCGGAGGAAACGGCTTCCGGTACGAAAATCTTCTTCCCTGACGCGGTGGCAGCTTATAAGGTGGTTAGGAAGATCAGGATCGACGGTCCGACAACACAAGTGCTCACGGGGCACGGAGGGTTCTCCTCGTATTTGACCCGTTTCAAGTGCAAGGAGAGCCCTTCTTGCCTCTGTGACCCGGAGGTTGAAGAGACGGTCGAGCACCTGATCCTAGAGTGCCCTGTCTTCGCTAGAGGCAGGTTCGATTTGGAACAACAGCTAGATATAGTGTTGAGGGCAGATAATCTGTGTAATAATGATGGAAAACAGAAACAGAGACGTATTTTTAGATTTTTGTAAAAGAATAGTTAAAACTGTAAACAATAGAAATAAGGTAGCTTAAGTAAAGGATGATGAATTATATATTGAGTATTTAATATCATCATTCGAAAATGTATTAGTATATAACTTAGAATTAAAAGATAGAATAAGAGGATGGAAATACGTCCTGAACACATGTAAATTAGAATAAGAATAGAGTAAGAAATTTGTATATAAGTATGTTGAGTACTGACGTATGTAAACTCACCATACAAAGAGGAAAACTCAATAAATATGTTAGAAATAAGTATAGATTTGTAACCCTAAAGAACCTGTTAAATGTACTAATAAAGATGGCGTATTGAGAGTTTTTAATTGCAATAAAGAATGTAAATAAAATAAAGAAAATAGCAGAATAGTATTGGTAGAGATAGAGGGAAACCCCACCCTGTAAAAGTAAGAAAAGATGATGAATAGTAGAAAGATATAGTATGAAGCACGGAAGTACGAGAGGCATAAAAGAGAGAACTAGAATGATAGATTATGTAGAGAGAACAGGCTCCGATCATGTTGGAGGTAGAAAAAAAAAACCTAACCTGACCTGAGCAAACCTAACGTTTCATTTATTAGAAACAACAATTTCGTTGTTTTTTTTTTTCTTCCTTTCTACTACATTTCTGGTTTTGGGTTACTGTTATGTCTTCATGCCAAAGGGGTTAGAACCTCTTTGTATGGGAGGCTGGCATAGTGATGACCATAATTTTTCGGGAATTTCAATTAAAAAAAAAAAAAAAAAAAAAAAAAATTATCTAACATATAGTCCTAAAGTGCAACGTACGACGTAAGTATTTGTTGTTGTTGCTCGTATAACGACGACGACGGTTCGATCTTTGAATTGTCATAAATCCAGCCAGTCCAGCTATACTTACCTATTTTATGACATGTACTACTCTTCCAAACCATACATAATTCAAATTGCATTACCTACGCTACGGAATATGTACTGGAGCTAGATCACTGGACCTGACTATATTAATTTACATCTCATTGCCGAGTATTCTGCAAGTTTCACTAGGCGCTAAGCTTGCTATACAGGGTATACAGGGTTTACAGTTGTATTACTTGCACTCACGATACTAAAAACATTCCCAAAGCCAAAGGAACATGAGGAAAATCCGCAAAAAAAAATTAGTTTTTACCCGACTGTGCCAGAAGGAGGGTTATGTTTTTCATACAAACGTTCGATCAGCTGATTGTATTTAGTATGGAAAGTAAACAATTTATTTTTGCGAATTTCCTATTGGTTTCTTTGGGATAGTTGTTCAGTACCATGTGTAAAATCATCCCTTAAGGTAATGCTACTACTTACCCATACCACAGAATAGGTAATAGTATACAGGGACCTTCTTAATATGCTGACACTATTTTAAAGGGATGATCAGACCATCAAACTGAATAACTTTCTCTATGGGACCAGCATTGAAATCGCGAAAAAAAATCTGCTGTTCCATACATTTGGCTCGAGTAGGTTTGCAGTTTTGTATGGAGCAGGGATCGAAACCGGTTTTGAAATACCGGTTAAAATAGTTCATAAAACCGTTATAATTACGTTCATTCATTAACCGGTTAATCCAGTAACCGGTTTAAATAAAAACGAAATAATTTTGGTTATCGGTTAATTCAGAGAACGAAATTATTAAACTCGTGCTAACCGATATTAAGATCTGAATTAACCGGTTAAACTCACGCCACCCGTGCACCGCTCGCTGCGCTGTTGCCAGATTGCCGCCAATCTGGCCACGCTTCGCGCGCTGTGGATTCGTTTCGGTGATATGTAGCCCAGTCATTAATTACGGTTTGAGTCGGGATGAATTAAGAAATTATTATTTTTAAGAACCAATTTGGGCCTAGAAATAAATATCAACATTTTAAGATACTCACGTCAGCAACAACCCCAAATTTAAAAATTATGCATTTATCTCTTCCAAAAATACCTGACGGTAAAATTTTTTTTTCCCACTTTTTAAGGCTTTGCCTTCAAACACGGAGTAATTTTTTTTGTCTACTTAGAAACCATTGAAAAATACATTTGTATTTTCTAATGAATAACTATTTTTTTTAATTTCGATGGCTATTTTATTGCTCAATAGTCATTTATATTGTTGAATCTACTAAAAATTAGTCATTGGTATTAAAACTATCTAGTAAAAACCTTCTGGGGGGTACAATTTGGATTTTATGTTGCATAGTGAATTTATTTTTAAAATTTTTTCAGATAGTTATTGACTACAGTTTAAAACTACCATTAATAATTACTCCCTACCCCTCCTAACAAAACTTCGTAAAATGACTGGGCTAATGTGTAAGTGAAAACTTTCGTCCGTTTCGTTCGTTGTTCGCTTGTTGCACTGCAAGTGGTGACACACACAATAAATGGAAAAACGAATTTTGCGTTTTGCGTATGGGAAGAAAGAAAGAGAATAAAATACCAGACATTATTACAGTAGGGCAACGGATGTACTTGCGCAGAGCAAGGGGGACAAATCTGACGTCAGATTTCAGAAAAGTGGCCGCCTATATAAACTTTTTTGTTTTTTAACCTATTGCGTCCAAAATCGATATCTGGGTGTTTCTGCGATCTCTTACAACGAATCTAACGTCAGATTTTGGAAAAGTGGCCGCCATCTTGAACTTTTTTGTTTTTCAACCGATTGTGTCCAAAATCGATATCTGGGCGCTTCTGCGATCTCTTACGACAAATCTAACGTCAGATTTTGGAAAAGTGGCCGCCATCTTGAACTTTTTTGTTTTTCACCCGATTGCGTCCAAAATCGATATCTAGGCGCTTCTGCGATCTCTTACGACGAATCCGATGTCCGATTTGAGAAAAGTGGCCGCCATCTTGACTTTCTTGTTTCTCAACAGATTGCTTCCAAAATCGAAATCTGAGGGTCCGCGTGGACTCCAAACACGGATCCGATGTCAGATTTGAGAAAAGTGGCCGCCATCTTGAACTTTTTTGTTCTTCAACCGATTGCTTCCAAAATCGATATCTGAGGGTCCGCGTGGACTTCAAACACGGATCCGATGTCATATTTGAGAAAAGTGGCCGCCATCCACGCGGACCCTCACATATAGATTTTGCGGTCACTTTTCTCAAATCTGACATCGGATCCGTGTTTGAAGTCCACGCGGACCCTCAGATATCGATTTTGGAAGTAATAGATTGAAAAACAAAAAAGTTCAAGATGGCGGCCACTTTTCTCAAATCTGACATCGGATCCGTGTTTGGAGTCCACGCGGACCCTCAGATATCGATTTTGGAAGTAATAGATTGAAAAACAAAAAAGTTTAAAACGGAGGCCACTTTTCCGAAATCTGACGTCAGATTCGTCGTAAGAGATCGCAGAAGCGCCCAGATATCGATTTCGAAAGAAATAGATTGAAAAACAAAAAAGTTCAAAATGGCGGCCACTTTTCCGAAATAAGACGACAGATTCGTCGTACGAGATCGCAGAAGCGCCCAGATATCGATTTTGGACGCAATCGGCAAACAAAAAATTTCAAGATGGCGGCCACTTTTCCAAAATCGGACGTTAGATTCGTTGTAAGAGATCGTAGAAACCCCCAGATATCGATTTTGGATGCAATCGGGTGAAAAACAAATAAGTTCAAAATGGCGGCCACTTTTCCGAAATCTGACGTCAGATTCGTCGTAAGAAATCGCAGAAACCCCTAGATATCGATTAAGGACTCAATCGGGTGGAAAACAAAAAAAATCAAGATGGCAGCCACTTTTCCGAAATCTAAACGAATCTGACATTCGTCGTAGGAGATCGCAGAAACCCTCAGAAGTCGATTTTGGACGGAATCGGTTGAAAAACAAACAAGTACAATATGGCTGCCACTTTTCTTAAATCTCTCATCGGTTTCTGGTTCAAAGTCCACGTGGACCTTCAGATATCGATTTTGGAAGCAAAGCACTCACCAACAGCCATCCTCCCGTCCAACACACAGTCAAGATTTGACCCAACCAGTCATCACGATTCCATGCTGGTGCATGGACTTTAATCGTTATTAATCGTCATTAATCAGATTAAGGCTTTGATTACGATTTTTTTATTTCTTATCGATATGAATACGATTTAGATTAGTTAATTTTTAATCAACTTTTTCCATTAAAATTGTAATCGTTAAGTTATAATTTGAATCATAACAAAAATAACTTTGGGCCCACACTGCTGTGAGCGTGTAGTCGCAGGCCGCAGAAAAAGCGAGAGTTCTGTTATGTACTAACTACAAGAGATGGCGCTTGTTTTTTACTCAAATTAACCGGTTAATTCTGCTCAACAAAATTGAAATTCGTAAAAAACCGGTTTGATAGATTAACCGGTTAAAATACCGGTAACCGAAACCTAAACCGCAATCAATTCAGGTTTGGGGTCAATGACCTAAACCGGTTTCCAAAATTAACCGGTTTCCGATCCCTGGTATGGAGGTTAGGTTAGGTTATGATGTTTTATTTTTCGCGATTTTGATGTTGGTCCCATAGCCAAAGTTGTTCAGTTTGACGGTCTGATCATCCCCTTAATAAAGTGTCAGCATTATTAAGAAGGACCCTGTATAGTTTGCCCAAGCACCCTGTATAGGAGATCTAAAAGTAATAAATAACGCTGACCTGCACAATACCTACATTGTTATGATCCCAACGAAACGTAAGCTAAAAGGCTTTTATTATGAGACTACGACACTTACACATAAAATCCATGACCGAACCGGGACTAGAACCCAGGATCTCTGGTTTGATCAGACTAGACTAGACCGACGCCGGTACGGTATCCGGGTCTTCACCTCACACACACAGGGAAACAAGAAGAATAATTTAACAGCTCGGCAGCCGAGATTTTAATGCAATATGATTAACTCTTCACAATAATTACGAACTAAAATCTGGATCGAATTCTGCAATAGGTATGACTACATGACCTGAGTACATGACTAATTGACTATACTTAATTTCAAATGAGGACGAAAAGATTTTCCGATTCCTATACAACGTGAATAAGCGCATTACCTCATACACCCCAACTGATTTACAACAAAAAAATTAGATTGAAACATTAATTTCATTATTTGGATACTTAAAATTTAAAGTTATTGGCATTTTAAGTTTTCAGGCAAAAATGATTTGTTGAGATCGAGTTCAGAAAATTTTAAATTGTAAAAACAAATTATTTAATATTTTGAAAAAAAATCTTATGTTGAAACCATGATAATTCGATTCTGCTCTCAATTCTGAACACTACTTTCTAGTTTTGCGTTAATTCATTAACACGTTGTATAACTTTCTGGCCAATTCTGATTTGCAAATAATTATAAATTATTCATCAGAAAGATATACTATCCTAAGAATACGTGAGAGGAAGTGTTTCAAATCTCTGTTTCTGTTATTCAAAATAGCCTTAAAATTTCGTTGTTATTTGAAATGGAGTATACCTCTTCAATGTATTTTCCATAAGAAATCTTTGTATTTTTAGGGTTCCGTAGTCATTAAATATAGCGATAAATGCAAGTAATGTATACCAATGCCAAGGGTCCTCTAATTGGATATAATATATTATTATGTTAAAATTAACGTAACGTTAACACGATAATTTCAACATTTCTTGACCGATTTGGATGGTTCTTTTTTTATTCTGTAGGAATTCCCGAGTTGGCCCCATTTTAATTTAGTGAAGATCTGATGAAGGGCTGTGGAGATAGACAGGAGAACTTTCTAAAAACCATCGGCGGTTGAAGTTGACCCAATAAAATTGGTTTGATCTCACAATACATTATTATACACGTGGAGGAATAATCTCACAGTGCAGCCTACCTCTACCTAAGCAGAAGCAGAACCAAAGACAATATATAGAGGTATACTCTGAATCCAATCCGAAAACGGCAAATTTTTCGTACAAGTATAGGAAATCGACGAAGACACACATTTTTTTTTTGCATTTTTGCTGTGACACCGTGATTCGAATAAAAAAAAGTGTTTTTTAACTCTTTTCGGTCCAGGGTAAGGTTTCTCAAGTCGTACCCCTAAAGGAAAATTGCAGTAACTTTCAGATTAATTTAAACATTGTTTTTTTTGGTGTTCATGCAATCTTTATTTGTTTAACTCTTAACCAGCATTCATATAATACAATCATCTAGCATCGACAACTCTACAGTACAATTTTTGAAAACAGTGCCTACCGTACGACTAAGGCGCCTGATTGCTTAACTCGTACCACCTAACCTATAGCCTAAGTCGTATTTAGTTCCTTACGTCACTCAGGACGTAATAAACTCTATACAATAATGTATATAACAAGAGGTCAATAAAAATAAAAACTACGAATAGGTACTTGTTTAAAAATCAAATTAAATTCTCAGTTTTAAAGTCAAACTTAAATGTAAATTACACTCAGAAAACAAAATTATAAATTCTTTGAGAAAAACAGAACTATTAAGAATACAATTAGTTTCACTTATACTTCATTTCAAATAGCAAAGAAATTTTAAGGCTATTTTGAATTACAGTAACAGAGATTTGAAACACTTCACTCTCACTTATTCTTAGAACAGCTTTAGTACCGTCCACGATATGTCAAATAGTATATCTTTCAGATAAATAAAGTATTTTTGCTAATCAGTATTAGCCAGAAACCTGAATAGGAATCGAAAAATCTCTTCGACATTATTTGGAATGAAGTATAGGAACCTAATACTTAGTAGGACAAACACAGATATTACAAATAATATTTCTTTGTTTTACTG
>CAWUQF010000047.1:0-12189 GCA_963924505.1 Agonopterix alstromeriana
AGATTCGGCTATTCGCTCCGGAATCTAAGGATATCGGACTCTAATTAGTGTTCCGTACCAAAATGGCGAATGGCAATACCGAAGGAGGGCAATTTTGAGAGGTAATAAAAAAAACATTTTTTTCTACCATATCGTGTGGGGTATTCGATGAAAGCTTATGGAAATGCGGGTCACGCATTGTAAAATAATGAAGGTTACGTCGCCGGCAGACTTAGAATCTATGCATGTACGAGTATGTCAGACGATTTATTATTAAGGCGCAAGTGAGATACTATAATTATGTACTAGGAACCATTTTACCTCATTATGTAACGATTTCATATTCAACTCGATGATTGTTCAATATACAACGTGTTAATGAATTAACGCAAAACTAGAAAGTAGTTTGTTTAGAATCGAGAGCAGAATCGAATTATCATGTTTTCAAAGTAGGTAATTTTTTTCAAAATATTAAATAATTTGTTTGTAAAATTTAAAATTTACTGAACTCGATCTCAAACCACCGCACGGGCACACTCACCCTACTTAATACCAGAACAAGATTCTTAAAATGTAACAACGAGCACGCTAGCGCTCTCATTCATTGCTGAAATGATAACAAATAATTTTTTCCTGAAAACTTAAAATGCGAATAACTTTAAATTTTAACTGTCAAACTAATGAAATTATTGTTTCATTCTAACTATTTTGTTATAAATCAGTTGGGGTGTATGAGGTTTTGCGCTTATTCATTAACACGTTGTACAATACAATAATGTATACTTTGGTATGTCAAGTTTTTTATTTCCATACTCCATACAAACGTCGTCTGGTGATATTTTCAATACTAACCAATGAAAGTCAGTGAAATTTTTCAGAAACAATCTAGAAAGTAATCTCTATGCTTGTATCTTGTCAGATTTTCGTTAAAATGTATATTTTAAAAGTTACAGTGCCTCAAAGATTTCCATACAAATCTTAAATTAATCCTGGCATTGAAACTGTATATTTTAACGAAAATTGGACAAGATACAAGCATAGAGATTTTTTTCTAGATTGTTTCTGCAAAATTTCATTGAGTTTAATTGGTTAGTATTGAAAATATCACCAGACTTCGTTTGTGTGCAGCGGGCATTTACGCATTCGGAATAAACTTCTCTTAAGTTGGACCCTATATTTTACAAAAATCTATTTAGAAGTTTTTGATCTACAGCGGTTCAAACTCAACTCTGAATTGTGTTATTTTTGGACGCTTTCAAATAATTTGTTAGACCAAGTAGTGAAGATGTTATACTATGCTATATATTTGTAATCTACTCATAAATCCCTTTCATATGACACCCCATACGGTATGTCGGAATGAAAAAAAAAATCCTTGCATGGCCATATTTATGACGTCACAGTTTCTACCCCCACAGCATAGTTAGAAAGAGTTTTTATTTTTTTAAACTAAGCAAAGGTTTTTCTCCATGGAGTTCGAATGATTTTCTCGCGACCACATTTACCATTTAAATCGATAAACTCGATGAATAGCAAAAATAATAAAATGAGTTTCTTAAAATGATGTCTTCTATGCGTGAAAAATATTTTTAAAAAAACTTGACATACCGAAGTAGGCCAAAAAATTTTTTTTTATTTTTTTAAATTGAACAATTTGAAGACATAAATTTAAGAGTTGGGTAATAAAAATGTAAAATGCATGAACAAGCATTTTTATTTAATTTGGTCGTACTGCATCTTTGAGTATATCAAAGTTAGGATAAAAAGTTTATTGTACTCGTAATACTGAACAACTTTCCCAAAAGAACTAAGAGAAATTGAAAAATAAAAGGCATAAGCATATGCTCACGACTATATTCTCCGAGGGGGTAGTCAGAGATATTCTGAAACCACAGAACATCCACGTTTCACTAGTACCGAAACCAGGAGAAAAATAAAAAGACTTTATACAAATGTTCGATCAGCTGATTGCATTTAGTATGGAAAGTCCAAACATTTTTTTGCTAATTTCCTATTGGTTTCTTAGGGAAAGTTGTTCAGTATAGTGGGTACAATCACCCCTTAAAATAATGCAGCTGTTTACCCTAACACCCTGTAGTGTAGGTATAAGTACTAATTATACATATCTATCACATTAATTTAACTCACACAAATAATTTAGTTTTAAGTCAAGCGTGCGAAGCTAACGGGTATTATATCCTCTCCACAGTTAAAGGCCAGTCCTGTGCGCTACCACCCTACCTACCCCTATTGCGGCTAGACGATGCGGTCCCCTCTCCCCTACGACGTATGATTATTTAACCGTCTCGAAATTTTCAGGAGTGGTTCAGACCATCAAACTGAACAACTTTTACTATGGGAGCAAATCTTAAATCGCTAAAAAACATCATCTGCTCCAAAGTAAACTGCTATGCCTGCTCGAGTCAAACGTATGAGACAGCAGATTTTTTTTTTGCTATTTCAGATTTGCTCCTATAGTAAAAATTGTTCAGTTTGTTGGTCTGAAAAAATCATACGGTATACGGCCCCTTTAGCACTACCGTGGAACTATTAAATAATCTGTGACCGCGGCAATATTATACTATCAACGCTATTTTAATTTAATCAAAGCTATCAAATATCAAACGAACACCAAGGAGGATAATAATAAGGAAAATCTTAGTTATTTTGATATCACGCTGATAAATAAGTACATAGACATTCTTAACATAGCTACGAACCCGCCGCCTGTCTGTCCTGTTGGATTGAATGAGATTCCTGTCTACGTTTGTAGATACGTAACTACCTAATCTTCGGTATGGTAGAGACAGGGCCGTATTTACAAATATTGCAACCCTGGGCAAATATTTTTGGTTGCCCCCATACATTACATGGATCTTGCCGGTGAACACCGCATGTAGCCAAAATTTGTGCCAGTAAAGGCTGTACGGTTTTAACAGAGACCTATTTCTAAAGATTTGGATTTTTAAGATTTGTCGGTTCTTTGTAACGACTTTGTGTGGGTGTTTTGTTCCACGTTACAAGAGCTATCCAACGACAGCTCGAGTAGAAAAAACTATTTTTTCCAACCACCTTTTCATTGTATGGGAGGGGGACGAAAACAAATAGTTTCTTCATAATTACTTTCGTTCTGTTTTTGGGTTACTGTTGTCCGTCTTCGTGCCAAATTTTGATTCAATAGGTGCAAACAGTAATGAGCGAGTAATTGAGGTGCGGCATACAGAGAGACACGGAATGGAGGAAAGTATAAGGGTTCCTTGTTTGACTACTGAATCCTAAAAATGAGGGAGTAAATAAAGCGGGACATAGACAGACAGACAGAATGGACGAAAGTATACCTGAGGCTTACTTGTTTGACTACAGAACCCTAATAAAAATGACATCTCGCTCGAGTTCATTAAAGAAAGGCATAGGTTTTGATTAAATTAAAACAGGAAGATAGGTGAATGGCCTACTTGCGTGATTAAGTTGCGTTTTTTTTTTTAGGCAGAATAAAAGTACCACAATGCCTTCGTGTGCTTGTAATCGTACAATATATTTACAAATCATTCAAAAAGAAAAAACAAATCACACGGCATTACTTTTCAGTCGTAAGATACATAAAAAGCAGGTCCCATTTTTCGAGTATGTAATGCAAGAACGTCACTTATCTTTCTATTATATTTAATTTATTGATTAAATTAATTGTACTAATAGTATACATAGGTACCGTACATCATCTTTATCATCATCATCATCTTAGGTACCTAAAACTACCTATAGGTACTTACCAACTTATAACATTCATCGTTGTTATGTGACATTGTTAAAGCGAAACTAAATACGAATTAAAGTTTTTAATCCATTTAAAAATATTTTTATCTGCGATTACTCATGCTTATCGTAGAAAATGTTGAAATAAAAGTAGATTTTTCTGCAGGTTAACGGTAGATTGTGCATATGATATAGGTAAAGGCACATATTACTTGATAAGGATCCATGTAGGGTAGGTATTGTTATTTTGAGTAAAAATAAATGGAAGTAAGTGTACCTATGGTAGGTAGGTAAGTCCGAGGGCAAGGCTGCGGAATCGCGACGGTAACCGTAGAGGTTGACCTTCAGCGACCGCGCGAGCTGCGGTGCGGTGCGGTGCGGTGCGGTGCGGTGCGATGCGGCTGCGAGCGAAGCGGCCGCGGCCGCGCCGGCGAGTACAGGCCGGGGCGGCGGGGCGGGGCGGGGGTCATACAGGCTGGACCGGATCCCTCGTCACTTATACATTATTTAGTAATTTGATTTTTTTTTATTATTTGTTAACTGTTTTTGCCTTATTTTTAGCCTCTAGTATTTTTTTCTCCGTGTTTTAAGCATCGCTCAAACCTGTACGACCAAAGCGACTGCGAAGCGGGAGCGTCTACCGCGCGGCGGTCGCTGCCCATGTTATATTACGATGTTAAAACGAAAATGACATAACCACAACAATAGTTAGAGAAGTGTTGCTTCAATGACTATTCATCAACAAATGAAGTTCGCGTCCCGCGTCGCAGTCGCGCAGGTTTGAGCATACCATTACTGTTTATGTTTTGGTGTAAAACAAATTAGGTACCTAAGTATATTTAATTGATTGATTCGGTCGCACCATACACACCAGCAGATGCGCGTGAAGGAAACGAATTATGACTAAAGTACGCGTACACATGGCGACACATCAAGCAACGCAAAACCAAAATAAGCTGGCCGCGCGTCGTTTACGTTATGCAATATCCGCGCGGCCACCTTATGTTGGTTTTGTGTAGCTTGATGTATCGCCGTGTAACCCCCGTGTGTACCTATTAATTATGACTAGGTAGGCAAGTACCAAAAAGCTGTAGGTAACTATACCACCCAAGAAGATTTTAGGTAGGTAGGTAAGTATCTACAAACATTTATCTCATTCAATTCAACTGAACAGACAGGCGGGTTCGTAGCTATGTTAAGAATGTCTATGTACCTACTTATTTATCAGCGTGATATCAAAATAACTTAAAAGATTTTCCTTATTATTTTCCTCCTTGGTGTTCGGTTGATAATATAATATTGCCGCCATTGGCTTTATCTAAGTCAATGATCGCCGCGGTCACAGATGCTAAAGGGCCGTACACAATATAGGGAGGGTTTTGTAAGACAACAAAAATACAAAACAATTTAGGTACACACGGCGGCGCGGCGGCGGCGCATCAAGCTCGAGCTACGCAATGAAGCTGGCCGCGCGCGCTTCGGCAGCGTAAGCGTAATGTAATTATGCTACTACCGTTTGTTACAGTCAAAACTCATAACCGGTTAAAACCACTTGATTGCAAGAATCAGGGAAAAGTGGTTTTGCCCTATGCCCTTAGTCAATATTATTTTGGAATCGACTAGGTAAACAGTAGCAATTCGGTGTAGTCGCAACGGTCGTTGCGGGATTCTTTGATATAAGTGTTCACTGTAACCTATGTAATAATAATAAATAAATAAATGCTCGTCGCTTCGCTCCTCGCTAACCTAACCGACTGAGTTAAATCTGGGGTCTAAAAACTCATAACCGGTCAAAACCACTTTTGCACGGATTTTTGCAGTCAAAAGTGGTTTTGACCGGTTATGACTTTAGTCTGTAACATCATATAACGTCGCGCGGCCTGCTTATGTTGGTTTTGCGTAGCTTGATGAGTCACCGTTGTTTGGAGTCAGCGACTTGTTTCGTGGCGCGGATTCTATTCTAGCTTATAATTACCCATGTTGTGCTTGTGCTGGACGGTCGACGCGACGCGATGGAGACACTTCAGTTTGGTTGATTCCATCCAATGAATCAGAGAAAGGAAAGTGTTTTATATCAATAAAAATAAAAATATGAAAAAGAGTATATTTAAATCTAACCAGTAATACATAAATCATAACATCGGTACAATAACAAGGGCCCCGCGAGCGTCGCGCGCCGCCGCCGACGCCGCCGCCGCTGCCACAGGACTATCAAGTATTCTGTTTAGTATAGTTTTAGTTCTCTCTCATCGATACAGTGTGATTCGCCATCGCCGACTGGCTAATCTTTCCACTTCAGCATGAGTTATTGTCACGCAATAAAGCCCATTACATGCTGACATGAAATAAGAAGTGTAGGTGAGAGGCAACACTAAATGCTTTACCTCCTAAGATAATAGATCAAACTACTCCTATGACACAAACATGTTTAGTGACTTGGTCCGCCATCTGCCAGCCATGCCGGATGCCTCGCCCTGGTGTTAGCTCGGCGTGAGTAGACCAGTCAGATGGTCCCCGTGCTGTCACTGACCGGCTAATGTTTGAATATGTCTTGTCATCTACACTAATATTATAAAGAGGAAAGATTTGTACCTATTTTTGTATGTTTGTATGTTTGTAATGAATAGGCTCAAAAAGTACTGGGCCGATTTAGAAAATTCTTTTACCAATAGAATGCTACATTCTTCCAATTTGACATAGGCTACATTTCATTTAGAAAAAAAAGAGGGATCCTTGGTAAAATTTGAACAATGTAACCGAAGGTGTAGAAAAATGAGTCTTAAAATTTATTTGTCTACCCCGTGCGAAGCCGGGACGGGCTGCTAGTTGACGATAAAGTAAACGGCCACACCGCACTGCACGCCCCGCCGGCATCGGCAGCGACACCGACACCGGCGAACACTCGAGAGGAAGAGGAGGCCGTGCCGTGTCATGGACGAGAACATGTTGAGACAAGAAATGCATTGTGAACCCTAAATAAACAAATATTTTTACAATTCTTACAATTTAATTAAGTGTAATGAGACTAAATAGGAAAGTAGTGTTAGATGGCCTTCAGATCATCGGGTAGTTCGTTCTTGGGATGCTTGTTCTCAAAGTGCTGCTTGTAGGTCTTGGGGTCCGGCATCTGAGCCTGCAACATACACACTCACTGAAAATAGCCACACTACTGTTATGTACTGTACTGTGTACCACATCCATCACACAACAATATCATAGTCTCAAGGCCATTTTCAGCCATACATACAAACTGACAAGAGAAAGTTCATTGGTGTGTAGATACTCTTAGATAAACATAAATTATAACTTGGACATTGTCACACAAATTATCTAGTCACATTTAGTACCTACTGGAATCTAGCATGGACTTGTATTATGATTATGATGACTAGACAATGATATAGGATACATAAATAAATCCAAATATCCATATTCATCATATAAATATTTGTCCCTCATTCAGCACAGCAACACCACTGAGCTATCGGGTTGTCGATCAGATGATTATTACAATAGACACAATGTGCATCTTTCAAGTCAAATTGCAAACAGTTCGTCGGGATGTAACATTGTGTGTGCCTGTGACCAAAATACAATTAAATGTGGCACACAAATAGTAAGTACATGTAATGGCATGGCACCGTAGTGCACGGCAGGTACCTTGCAGACGCTGCAGACGTGGACGAGAGCCTTCTGAGCGGCCTTCTTCTGGTCGGTGGCGCTGTGCCCCTGCTGCTTCTTCAACTTGTTAATCTTCTCCGCCGCCTTCGCCTGAGACTGGAGCTTCTGCTGCCCGCGAGCCATTCTTTTCTATTCACACACAATATTTTCATACTTCATTTATTCATTTTAACCTTTAGTGAAAATCCATTATACACAAGAAATATTGCATATGTATACTCCCCGAGGAGTAGGCAGAGATATTCTGAAAACCTTGGACGAGAAATATTACCTATCAGTAATGACTACAAAGAGAAAGTATGCAGTTTAAAGTTGTATGTTTTTAACTAACCAAGGATAATGAGATCACGACCTCGGGGCCGGCACAGATCTTGTGCAGTTGTGGGAAGTGTTGAGCACAATAGTTACCTACAGAATACTTGAACTTTATAGGTATGGTTCGTGGAACCGTGTGCTGTGCTGAGCCTGTGCTATGCTCGAATGTGCCACTTCACTTCAACATCAAGTTGCCTTACACTTATTAGTACTCACCTATGTATTTTAAGTATGGATGGATTACACAGAAATGTTGCTTGATTTTGAGGCAGTGAACCCGGTCGAGATGGAATGGTATTAAAGGAATTTCCTTGGAATCAAATTCGGAACAAAAGCTAATTCACTGACAGCTCTCGACTCGAGCCGAGCTCGCTGGTGGCTCGCTGGCGCTGACATTTATTTTATTTGTAATGTCTTTAACGGCTCTGGATACTAGTCCTTTTGGGCCATTCGTTTTTTTTTTTTTGCTTTATATTCTTTATTTTGATGATGGGATGACAGATGACGATGAATCTGTGGTCGATTTCGTAAGCTCGCGCGTTGCCGCTAAATTAACCATGTACGAGTTAATTTGAACCAAAACTTATGTTCTGTTATCGTATTTATTTAAGATTCCTGTTATGTCGGTCGCTTTACGCAACTGTTTGGTACACAATCCGCACGAAATTATGTCACAAATATCACTAAAACCAATTTTTTACGAATTTCAAATACGACGAAACACATCAAGAGCAATAGCGCCAAGCAAACTCCTGGCGCTGACATGACATACAAGGTTGTCTGATGTGGTTTTGGTAATTTCTCTAGATTGCGAATTTTATTTCCCCAAAATGATGCAAGTTTATTTCATTCAATGATACGTTTTGAAGAAAAATCTCCCAAATGACTTTTAGTAGAATATAAACAAATTCACAGAAAACAAATAGTATATCAATTCACAGACAGACTTTGCTTATAAGTTATTCAGACAAGTCAACCAAATGGTCATCTTGTGTGTCTCAGTCAGTCCATCTCTAAGTCAAGTTGGAGAACTTCAGTAAAATAAAGGTATCCAAGACTTTCAGAGCCGCCTTACCTCTCATAAAGTACGTAATTTTAGTAAGTTTACCTATTTGTGACTGGCTTGTACTTTATTATGTCACTATGGTGGCTTCTAATCCAAGGAAATCAAATTTTAATATCGTAAGAATTCGCACCAATATTGGTTTTAAAAAACATTTTGGCTTTCCTTTGATTTAGGTTTCCAATGTTTTTTTCATAGAAAAATATGAAATATACTTCATAGCAAATAAAGTCGAGATATTGAAGATCATTGCTATATTTTTCATTGTATATCTTTTAAATAACGAGAATATAGCTTCTAAAAACCTAAGAAAATATTATGGCCAGGCCCATCGCTTACCAATGGGGAGCGACTTAAAAAAAAAGGTCCCTGGGTCACGCCGTCATGCCCAGGAAGTTGGAATAGGTATTGGATGTGTCACGTGTATGTTTTTCACGCTACGCACACACTTAGATGTGCATCGTGCAAACAGCAGACTATGTGACTGCGGCGAAAATGCCCCTCGTCTGTGAAGCCCCTTTTAGGGTTGAGCCTTGTACCGCTCAGGAATGTCATTTGCTATAGCGGGAATGCGGTCGCATGACGTTTCTGAGCTACAGAAAAGGATAGAGTGTGAAAAAATGCGATTCCGTGCTACCAGAGGAGGTTCAACCTTAAGTG
Source organism: Agonopterix alstromeriana (assembly GCA_963924505.1). Classification (NCBI taxonomy): domain Eukaryota; kingdom Metazoa; phylum Arthropoda; class Insecta; order Lepidoptera; family Depressariidae; genus Agonopterix; species Agonopterix alstromeriana. The sequence goes on from CAWUQF010000047.1 coordinate 9,452, forward strand.
AGATATAAAGAAAGGCTACCGTTTGATTCAAATTAATTATCCTCGCGTGAAACTCCTTTAGCCATTTGAATGTGTGAACCACCCTCGCATTTCAAGAGATGGGTACAAAAATATATAATAGACAACGGCTGTAAGGGCTAGTTCCCATTGCCTTTGGGATAAATTTATTTAAAAAACGGGGAACCGATACCATAGAAATATTAATTTACTAATGACCGATACCGATACGATAAAAAAGGACGGGCTTTGCTTCTTAATTTGCTAAATTAGTTTTTTCGTGGTGATTATAGTGCTAAAGTGGTGGAATTCGTTTAATAATGTGCCATTAATGGAGAACAATATAGTAAAAGTGAGAAATAAAGATAGGCGCTCTCGTTTGATTCAGATTGATCTCTACGTAAAACTCCCTTGAACATTGTATGTGGGAACCACCTCACATGTCAAGAGATAGGTACAATCAAAGTACATTATTCACTTTGGTACAATATAGGTTAGGTTCAAAGAAAAAAATTACCAAAGACAACGGCTGTAAGGTCTAGTTCCCGTTGCCTTTCCGAAAGCAAATGGATAAATTTATATAAAAAAAAACTAACCTAAAAATTATGACAATAATAATATAAGATATCAATGCAATAAATCATAGAGTAACTAAATTATATAAATAAATACAAGAAAAAGAAAACAGAGATCAGATCAGTTTAATAGTAGAATTCCTTCACCATTTGTCGTATTCATACACGCTCCGAAGTAAAGGGAAAGCAGTGAAACAATAACAATACATAATATTTCGTGTGAGGCGGCAGTTTAATAGCCGATGGATCGACCTTCATCGTGAAACTATAGACGATGTAATAGTGAAACAAATCGGCGAGTCATCGGAAGAATAGACGGGATCGTAATCATAACATACAGCATAGCGACCGTCGAGATGCTGGGCGCTCGGTGGTGGTCGGGGGCGCGGGCGGCGGCGCGGGCCGCGTCGGGGCCTGCGCTCGGCGCGGAGAGCCCGCTGCGGCGGCTGCTGGACGATGCGGGCTCGTTCGAGGAGGCGACGCGGGCGCCGGGCGACGAGGAGCTGCGCTGGGCCACGCAGCCGTATGCGACGGCGCGGGCGCGGGCGCGGGGGCGGCTGCGGGCGCCGGAGCCGGCGAGCGCGACGGTGCTGCTGTTCCCGGGCAGGGCGCGCAGTTCGTGGGCATGGGCCGCGCGCTGGCGCAGCTGCCGCGTGCGCGACAACTCTACGACCTCGCCTCCACCGTGCTCGGGTGAGCGTCAGTGTAGCCGTTCAGTGTTACGTGCCAGTGTCCGTACTCATTGTCCCTATACATTATTTATATATTTTTGAGGCTCACCGACTGAATCTGAATCTTCATCATCATAACTATTATAAGACTGACAGAAGATGTCTGTGCGTTGAAGATATTTACAAAAGGTGATGATATCGTTTTTAGGTGCTCCTGACTCCAAATCAACCTTTTTAGAATTTTTGTCTGTCTATTCGTCTGTGTGTTTGTTTGTGCGAGAATCACGCGAAAACTCCTGAACCGATTTGATGAAACTTTTTTGTTCGATAGCTTATGATCTGATTTAAAATCTGGTATATAATTTGTGCAGACAAAGTAAACTCAAGTATATTTATATATTTTTTTTTTTCATGGAATTTAATTACCTGTCTATGTAAATATTACCCATCTCAATAGTTATATCCTATATTTACTATACTCCATTCAAAATAGCAACAAAATTTTAAGGCTATTTTGCATTACAGAAGCAGAGATTTGAAACACTTCTTCTCACTTATTCGTAGAACAGCTTTTATACCGTCCTAAATATATCGTATAGTATATGTATCCAATAAATTAATTACATATTGGTAATCAGAATTGGCCAGAAAGTTAAGTAGGAATCGAAAAATCTCATCGTCCTTATTTGGAATGAAATATAGCTACATATTATCTTTATTACCTGACTAGATCACAAGGAGGGTAATGTTTATTCGGCTTATCCATTTTAGTCTTCGATTCCTTTGATACATCACATTAAAAACGAACTATTCTACTACTAAGAGACAAAATAGCAGGCGCCCGATGCGCTGTATGGAATTGTATGTGACGAAACTTTGCCAGCGCCGAGGCGCCGCCGCATACAGAAGTTTACGTGGATTAAAGTTTTGTACTGTGTTTTTTTAAAAGAACGCATTGAGGCGCGCGGATACGCTGCGCAGGAGGCGCTGCGCCCGGGACGTTTGCTATGTTTTGTCTCTAAGATTGTGTGGAAGAAATAGCTTTAAGCTATAAGGCCACTTTATTTGATGCCGTGGAGATGGTCACCTGTAACCGGGTGATTACAAGTTTTTTCCCTTGAACGGTTTCGCCTCCCTCATTTATCATGTTTTTCTAGGATATAGAGAATAAACATCTGAGGGTCAACGCAAAAGATCCCATCGGGTCGAAGCGATCGTCACTTTTATACTCAGTTCATCATAATGAGAGGTGTCAATACGACAAATGTTGAAGGTATAATAGATGAGTAAAACTAATGGAGTACGACGCGCTACGGTCAGGTGGGACGTGTGGCGCGTGTGCACCTCGGGGCCGGAGGAGGAGCTGGCGCGGCGCTGCCAGGTCTGCGTGCTCGTGACGTCGCTCGCGGCGCTCGAGCGCGCGCGCGAGGAGCGGCCCGGCGCGCTGGAGGCGGCGCGCGCCGCCGCCGGCTTCTCGCTCGGCGAGCTCACCGCG
>CAWUQF010000048.1:0-12681 GCA_963924505.1 Agonopterix alstromeriana
CTGGGGAGGGTTGCTAGTATTTCGGTAAAAAGTATACGAACATGTAGCTACCTACCTAATATTCCAAAATAATGAAAAGTTATTCTTTGAAAGAAAGGAAAATGGGGATTATAAATGTATTTATTATCTTATGTAGAAAGAATACCACCTATGTTTTATTTCAAATCTTAGCTTGGCGGATTTTATCATTGTTTTAATATAATGCAATATTTTATATCTAATGTGTTTTTCAAGTCATTTGAGACGCCACCGCAACGAAAACCATAAAAATATAATTGTCACTGCCAAATTATATCAATTATTACTGAAAATTCTACATAAAAACCGCAGTCGCGGACCCCAACAGTGCAAGACTTATAACTCTAAAGACAAACGTCAAACGTAGAGTCACAAACTCTACCGAACGGTGATCATGCTCGCATTTGTAGACTAGAGTCTACGAATGACAGTTGAACGCTCGCGTCATCGTAAGTCGCGGGCATCATGTTAGCTACTGTAGAGACAGAGGCGAAGGCGCGCTGATATAGAGATATGGTATAGAGAGACTCGAAGTCGCGGGGTATTATGCTAGCACTGCAGGTACTTCTTCAGCACAGTTGATGTCGTTAAAGTGCAAGTATGGGTATTCGGCTTTTTTGGGGTAAAATTCCCCTAGTAGGGGTACTTTAATAAGCCGTTATTTATTGTTTATTAATCAGTTGTTCTAATAATAAACATGAGTAGACAGATTAACATTAAAATAAACAAAAACAAATTATTTTGAATTAAAAAGGACCGTCCCTTAAATGCTATGAGAGTATGTTTATGAAATTACACAATAATTTTTTCAACACAATTTTTATTATTGTAATAAAAGTTTTTACAAACTTTTAAATATTTTTTAAGTGCTTCTAAGGGTAATTTATACAATAGCATACTAAATTTTGGTCCTAGCTACTGGCAACTCTCTTTGTATCAAGATGGCGGAGCTGCGTGTTGCGTGTGGAATGATCGTGTTAAGTTATTTGTGATTCTTCGAAGAATGAGTACTGTTTCCGGTACCTATTGTACATATTTTAAAGAGACATTTCAAAGCCGAGGCAGTACATCCACTGAAAGAAAGTAATATTAGGCATACATACCTACCTATACCTACGATATATAGTAATCAGTCAATCGTCCATTGGTTAACTACCAACCAATCAACTGAAGGGGTAATTTGTAATAAGGATAGACGATTTCAATTTGGGTCACCAGAAACCGCGCGAGTAGGTTCTCTTTTCCTTTTGGTATAATTACTATACTCTTTGTAGATGACGATGAATCTGTGGTCGATTTCGTAAGCTCGCGCGTTGTCGCCAAAATGACCATGTACGAGTTAACTTTAACCAAAACTTATGTTCTGTTATCGGATTTAATTGAGATTCCTGTTACGTCGGTCGCTTTACACACACTTGGTACACAATCCGCACGAATTTATGTCACAAATATCACTTAAACCAATTTTTTACGAATTTCAAATACGACGAAACACAGCAAGAGTAATGGCGCCAAACAAACTCAAATAATACGCCTTTTTTTGTAATAACGGCTCTGGATACTAGTCTTTTTGAGCCATTCGTTATTTTTTTCTTTATATTCTTTATTGTGATGATAGATGACGATGAATCTGTGGTCGATTTCGTAAGCTCGCGCGTTGCCGCCAAAATGACCATATACGAGTTAACTTGAAACTTTTTTATTTTAGGCGGAATAAAGGTAGCACAATGCCTTCGTGTGCTTTTACTCGATGTACAAATCATTCAAAAAGAATAAACAAATCACACGGCATTACTTTAAACTCCTAAGATAAATGAATAGCAGGTCCATTTCTCGAGTATGTATCTTATCTTATTGTGGGGGCTGGCAAGCCAACCACACTTCGACCTATTGGGATTTTTTGTGTTAGCCCCAATACTTTTTTGCTTTCTTCACCCTTCAAATACATGGTCAATGAGAAGGCAATACCATTGAGGGGAAGAAGCATTAGATCTCCCGGTTTTGGGTATCCATCTTCAAGGAGGCACATGCGTTTTGCCGCCAAGACATCACAGTCACAAAGAATATGTTCCTAATATAATCCGAATATGGTCTCTTCATCCTCTCCGCACGCTCGGCATTCACTTGTGAATCTTAAATTTTCACCTTCGCCTCAACTTTTCTCACTTATGCATCTTAAATTTGCACCGTCGCCTCAACTTTTCTCACTTGTGCATCTTAAATTTTCACCTTCACCTCCACTTTTCTCACTTGTGAATCTTAAATTTTCACCTTCGCCTCAACTTTTCTCACTTGTGAATCTTAAATTTTCACCTTCGCCTCAACTTTTCTCACTTGTGCATCTTAAATTTTCACCTTCGCCTCAACTTTTCTCACTTGTGCATCTTACATTTTCACCTTCGCCTCAACTTTTCTTTCTCAGAGTGAATTGACGTTAGATTCGTTGTAAGATCGCAGAAACCCCCAGATATCGATTTTGGACGCAATCGGTTGAAAAACAAAAAAGTTCATAATGGCGGCCACTTTTCTGAAATCTGACGTCATATTCGTCGTAGGAGATCGCAGAAACCCCCAGATATCGATTTTGGACGCAATCGGTTGAAAAACAAAAAACTTCAAAATGGCAATGACATTTTTCCGAAATCTGAATGAACGAATCTGACGTCAGATTCGTCGTAGGAGATCGCAGAAACCCCCAGATATCGATTTTGGACGCAATCGGTTGAAAAACAAAAAACTTCAAAATGGCAATGACATTTTTCCGAAATCTGAACGAATCTGACATTCGTCGTAGGAGATCGCAGAAACCCTCAGAAATCGATATTGGACGGAAGGCTTTGATTACGATTTTTTTATTTTTAGTCGAAATGAAAACGATTCAGATTAGTTAATTTTTTATCAACTTTTTCCATAAAAATTTTAATCGTTAATTTTTAATTTTAACCATAACCAATTTAACTTTGGGCCCACACTGCTGAGAGCTTGTAGTCGCACAGGCCGCAGAAAAAGCGAGAGTTCCGTTATGCACTAACTACAAGAGATGGCGCTCGTTTTTACTCAAATTAACCGGTTAATTCTGCTCAACAAAATTGAAATTTGTAAAAAAACGGTTTGATAGATTAACCGGTTAAAATACCGGTAACCGAAACCTAAACCTCAATCAATTCAGGTTTGGGGTCAATGACCTAAACCGGTTTCCAAAATTAACCGGTTTCCGATCCCTGGTGGGGACTTTCCACAGATGTCAACACCCACAAGTTATAGCAACGAAGCTAACAGATGGCGCTACGGTCGCACTCGCAAATGTGTACGTAAGACAACTTGCGACGTCACATTAGTAACCCATTAGCCGCTTCACATAAGGTTCACACCTTAAATATCAATCTCTTAAAATACGAGGGTGGTGGAGGGTGGTAAACATGAACATACTCCTTGGAGGTTGGTAATGTTCGTCCTTTCATAAATATCCGTCCATATATGCAACGTGTTAACTTGGTTCCTTTCTATCATGCGTAAAACCTAAGAGGAAGGGAATTGACAACATTTAATTTTAAGAAAGGTACCAAAATAAGAAAACCATTTGGAGATTATGTGATTCAAAGCTTATATCAAAATTATCAGATTTTTTCTATCCATTATTTCTAGAGTTATTTGAAAAATACTGAAAAATAAAATAGAAGTTGAATGAGATTTTACTCCTTTGCCTGCTTTTCTATTGTATTTAACAGTTTTTATTTTTAATGTCATTGCGGCCAAGGTATCTTAGCCATAAATGCTCTGTTTTTCAGAAAATTCAAAAGTAAATTAAAAATAGAAATATCGGTCAAAAATAAAATCGGAATAATTTGTATCTCTTATTTTTTAACCTATTTTTATATTTTTTATTAAAAACAGGTGGTTAAAAAATTGTAATGTTGTCAATTGCGTCATTTGATAGAGAGGGACAAAGTAAACACGTTGGTAACATCGACGGAAACGTATACGAAAGAAGGACGAACATTACCCACCGCCATGGTAAATTTTCGTGTTTCGATGCTTTTAGGGGGATTGGCATCCATTGGTTTATATCCATGGTTATAATACCGTTTTCACTGTTCGGAAACATCGACGACCATCGACGAAGACGGCAAGAAGTTTCTATCAGACACAGACTACTTAACGGTAGTTCTCTTATTAGTTTGTGGACTTCTTACAAAGAAATGACGGTCATAGACACGTCAAGGATTATAAGTGTTCTTTGATAAAAATAATGTCCACAAACTATCATCTGGTAATTTCTCGTGTTTAAATCAAGGCAAGCGGTTTTTTATAAGTTTATAAATTTTTTGATGTAGGTAAGTTATACGTGCACAACATAATTATTAGAGTGCATATATTCAGAAAAATTAGCTCAAATCACATTTTAGTTTTACAATAATTGATACCAGCCTGCGTAGCATGTTACTCGTGATACGGTTGTATCACGTCTTTTATCTCATTCGTTCGTACGCAAATAGAAATAGAGCGAAGGTGTGATAGCGCTATATCACGGTGCCATGCTACCTATGGTGGGCCCATCTGGGTTGCAACTGGGACATTATCTCATAATGTCACTCACGGATGTCACTGAATATTTACCCTTTCGGATAGTTTCGTCTGATGGCGTTGTAACTATTCGTTAAGCCAGGTCAGAGGCATATTAGGTGGCTTGAAAATTCTCTGACAGCAAGTTAACCACATATTGCCTCCACCAATCCGCACTGGGCCCGCGTGGTGGAGTGTGCCCCATTCCCCATTCCACCATTATTTGTGAGAAGAGGCCTTTGCCCGGCTGTGGAATTGTACAGGCTATAACTTAAACACCCGTTAGACGGTTAATCGATGGTATAGGTTGACCACTTTGATTCAATTTTTTAAACCGTTTAAAACGATTAATTTGGAGTTTAAAACGGCAACATTTTATTTTAAAATGTTTTAAATTGGTTGTTTCACATCTATATCATATCCCTATCGGTAAAATCAAGAAAATGTAGTTATAATTAAGAAAAACAGAGTCACCAACACCAATGGTTTTAAACCAATAAAAATTGTTTATTTCGGTTTTAAACCGTTTTTTCCGATTTAAACGGATTAGTTTAATTGGTTTTAAACCGGCCTTACATCTATATTCTAGAATGACCGAAGATTCTAACATTGGGACTTCAAGAAGCGATGCAGATGGACCACCAGCCAAAGTCAGAAAAATAAGTACTTCTAATGAAGACGGAACAACTTGCCCGATCTGCTTAGATTCCTGGTCTGAATCCGAGGAACATCGACTTGTTTCTCTCAAATGTGGCCACTTGTTCGGCTTTCGATGCGTTGAACGATGGCTAAGAGCTCAGAGATTTGTAAGGCGTTCATGTCCGATTTGCAAAACTAGAACTCATATGCTAGATATTAGACATCTTCATGCTCAGCGCCTGGTTGTCACAGACAACTCTCAGTTGAGACGATTACAGCATCAAAAAATAAAACTTTTCGAGGATGTAAAGCAACAAAGTAATGCAATCATCAGTAATGTAATGCTGGAAATTCAAGAACTCCAGAGAAAAATTGTAGAATCCATAGAATCTAAAGAACGGATAGAGAATTCCGACGCTTAACTTTAAAAAGAATCTAGAAATAAATGTACCTACACGTTTAACAAGGATTGCTCCTACTGCCAGTTGCACGTACGTTCATTAAAGTTAATCCTCCATTAAATCTGTGCTGTTGCGTGAAAAATTATCCCTTGGCAACACCACCACTATCAAACTTCATTTGAATCAAAGGCCGAGGGAAGTCATAGTTCAAAATCCCGTATGTCAAAATCGTAATCATTTCTTACTCTAGGCCCTTATAGGCATATATCAATGGAGTTGTTAACGACGGGTACCCCTCCGTCAAAGTTCGTGGCCATTTTTGTCCATCCGCGTTATAATTATAAAACTAGTTCATGCTTGTCCGCTACCATTCAGTATCGTTTCGTTTCGCAAGACAGTGCTCCCAGCAAAATGGTTAATTGTGTTGTTTTTCAATGTAAAACGCGATCTGCCACTTCAAATCTGCATGAACACGACGTTTCCTATCATATGTGAGTATTCTTATTAACTATCAAGTTTGTATTTAAGTACAACCTCCAAATATACAAAAAACCGTTATGAGAAGATAACGATAGAAAGATACAGTGGTACAGAGGTACCTCGCACACAGTACAAGTCGCTAATAGTGGCAGACAAATTTGTTTGGTGTATGAGCGCCATGACATCTCCATTGCTATATGCTCTAAGTTCGCACCCCGTCACGTCGCGGCTTTCGCGTGCGATCCGCTGGCGAAGTGTAGAGGGCGCTTGAGACAATACCTTTTCCCAGCTTCCTGTTCCTGTCTGAGCTTATCCAAAGACTGTCCAAAGAGAGCTTATCTTTGGATATAGACCAAAGAGTACCATAATATGTAGACAATACATGGACAATGCACAATGCCACCTTCCTGCTTTGAATAAAACCAGAAACTTATTAGAAAAACCAACAAAACTCTTAGTTAAACGTGTTATAGACCCTTTTTTTATAAAATTGCGTTTTTTCACGGTGTTTTCCATCCGTTCTTGTTAATTTAGCCGATCCCTGACAATAAAATAAAATGTACGTATTTATTTTGTTGGGTAGGTAAGTACCTAAGTGCAAGAAATAAATAAAAAACAGGTCAAGTGAAAGTCGGACTTGTGCAGGGAGGGCCTAATACGTGTTTACTTATACGTGGATTCATAATAGTTTGTGCGTACGTAATAGTTTGTGCGTACCGACATACTACATTACCAAACAAAATTTGTTTTCCCCGGGCCCGACAAACATTGAGCCGGTTTTTATTAGGTTTCCGTAGTCAAACACCCTTATACTTTTGTCCATTCTGTCTGTGGCGATGGGCTCACTCCCCGTCTCACTGGACAGAGTTTTAGTACTAGTGAAACGTGGATGTTCTTTGTTTTCAGAACATCTCTGACTACCCCCTCGGGGAATATAGTCGTGAGCATATGTATGCATGCCATTCTGTCTGTCTGTCTGTATGCCCCAACCTACATTAACTTAATTACTAGTGTAGCGATGTAGCAACACGTTTTATAAACTTTTACCTAAAGCGCTCTCTACACTTAGTTCTCGGATAACACGCAAAAGCCACGACGCGACGGCGCAATCGCTAAGTGGGAGACTCATTCGCGGCTTAATCACGGCTTTGTCGCGGCTATCGCGCGCGATCCGCGGGCTAAGTGTAGAGGGAGCTTAAGCCCTAACAGAGTTAATAATCAACCGCACTGTTCTAGAATGAGCGAGGATTATAATAGTACGGCTTCACATTCACATAGCGATATGTGTGCAACACCAGCCAAAGTCAGGAAACTAAGTACTTCTAATGAAGATACCATGGACGGTGAAACTTGCCCGATCTGCTTAGATCCCTGGGCAAATACCGGTGAACATCGACTAGTAGCTCTCAGATGTGGCCACTTGTTCGGCTTACAATGCGTTAAAAGATGGCTAAAAGCTCAGAGATTCGTAAGTCGTTCATGTCCAATATGCAAAACTAAAAGTAATTTGAAAGAAATAAGACATATTTACGCTCAACGCTTAGTCGTCACTGATATATCTCGAGTGAAGAAGTTAGAGACTCAAAAAAATCTTTTAGAACAAGTCAAGCAACAAGGTAATGTATTACTGCAGATTGAAGACCTCCGCAGAAAAATTATTAATTCCCTAGAGCATCAAGAACGAGACCAGCAGTGCTAGCATAATACCCCGCGACTTCGAGTCTCTCTATACCATATCTCTATATCGGAGCGCCTTCGCCTCTGTCTCTACAGTAGCTAACATGATGCCCGCGACTTACGATGACGCGAGCGTTCAACTGTCATTCGTAGACTCTAGTCTACAAATGCGAGCATGATCACCGTTCGGTAGAGTTTGTGACTCTACGTTTGACGTTTGTCTTTAGAGTTATAAGTCTTGCACTGTTGGGGTCCGCGACTGCGGTTTTTATGTAGAATTTTCAGTAATAATTGATATAATTTGGCAGTGACTATTATATTTTTATGGTATTCGTTGCGGTGGCGTCTCAAATGACTTGAAAAACACATTAGATATAAAAGATTGCATTATATTAAAACAATGATAAAATCCGCCAAGCTATGATTTGAAATAAAACATAGGTAGGTATTCTTTCTACATAAGATAATAAATACATTTATAATCCCCATTTTCCTTTCTTTCAAAGAATAACTTTTCATTATTTAGGAATATTAGGTAGGTAGCTACATGTTCGTATTCTTTTTACCGAAATACTAGCAACCCTCCCCAGCTTCGCCCGGGTGGGATCTATAATATAAGTAAATACACACATTAACCTTCCGAAAGAAATTATCAAAAAAAAAACAAAAAAACCTTTTGCATTTTCAAAACTTTTTAATGAATTCCTACGTTACTTACCGTTTAAATATCTGTGTATTTTTATGTCTCCAAAACGGCTTCTCCGATTTAGATATCTTCCTAAGTAAGATATCAAACATACAGAATGTTTGAAGTCTTACATAAATCGGAAAAGCCACCTCGCAGAAGCCAGTTTGGAGGTAAATGAGAATATTCGTTTACACACACAAAAAAACAACATCTCACCCTCAAAGCGTAAAGAGCCCTAGCACGGTCTACTGGCTATGTGCCTTCGCCGAGTTCCCCACGACGTTGTTCTAATCCATCATCAGGCCCTCAGCAGTTCATGTACAGAAGCTACTCACCAAACACTATCAAAAGAGCCCAAGCTCGGTCTACTGACTACGTGCCTTATCATAGTTCCCCACGGTGCTATTCTGCTCCATCATGAGACCCTCAGCAGTTCATGTACAGAAGCTACTCCACAAACACTATCAAAACAGCCCAAGCACGGTGTATTAGCTACGTGCCTTCTTATAGTTCCCCTCGGTGTTGTCCTGCTTCATTATGAGACCCTCAGCAGTTCATGTGCAGAAACTCCCACACTTAGAAAAATTTTACGCCAATTTTATATGGAGCTGGGACTTAGAAAAATTTTGAACGATTTTGTATGAGCCATCGACATAGTCGAATTTTCGAGTGAAATTAGTATGGGGGCTGGACTTGTAAAATTTTTAAAACTTGTTCTATGTAGTGTCGGAAGAAGGGTCCGAGACTTAGAAAAATTTTGAACGATTTTGTATGAGCCATGGACTTAGACGAAATTTCGGGTGAAATTTGTATGGGGGCTGGACTTGTAAAATTTTTCAAAATGATTTTTTTTTTATTTTCTCATGCGGAAGGGTAGGTTTAGGGTTACCCCAGGGGTTCGAAAAATTAACTATTTTTTCGCTAGGATGCACCGTTATCGAGATATTTATTAAATTATGTGTTTTAATAATTTTAGGAATTAAACGTCGCAGTATCCTGCAGTCCATAAATAGATGGTAGAGAGCGTGGGAAGGGGGCGCGATCTAACTCAGTCGGTTAGGTTAGCGAGGAGCGAAGCGACGAGCATGTTAAGTTTCTGGCGACCACAGCGCACGAGCCGAGCGAGCGTATTAGCTACGTGCCTTCTTATAGTTCCCCTCGGTGTTGTCCTGCTCCATCATGAGACCCTCAGCAGTTCATGTACAGAAGCTACTCACCAAACACTATCAAAAGAGCCCAAGCTCGGTCTACTAGCTATGTGCCTTCTCATAGTTCCCCACGGTATTGTTCTGCTCCATCATGAGACCTTCAGCAGTTCATGTAGTTACAGAAACTACTCACCATCTCACCAAACAATAATAAAAGAGCCCAAACACAATCTACTAGCTAATTGCCTTCACAGAGTTCCCCACGGGCCACGATGTTGTTTAGCTCCATCATCAGCGGACAATGTCAGAAAAGGAGTTGGTTCTTCACCGTGAACAACTTAATGAATTCTACCATCACTGATATATTTAATAATATAGCTAATACTATTGTCAAAGAAAAATGCACTTTTTAAATCAACGCAATTTATTTAAATTTTTAACACCCGGCTAAATTACAAAAAAACTTCAAATAGGTATCTTTATTGCAAAGTTAGGTACAGATACATAATATACTTTGTTAAATCTATACAGTTTCATTGTAACTTGCAATAGTTAAAATTTTACAATAATTAATTTTAAATACAATTTAATCGATATCTTTAAGTCAATAAAGTAAAGTAGTTACTTTGTAAAATTGATATTAGCACTCTTTTAAACTAAGAGTCTACCCATCAAACTGAACAACTTTTACTATGGGAGCAAACCGATCGGAGCAAAAAAAAATCTGCTGTCACATACCAAACTGCAAACTGCTAAAACGCCTACTCGACTCAAATGTATGCAACAGTAGATTTTTATTTTGCTCTGATCGGTTTGCTCTCATAGTAAAAGTTGGTCAGTTTGATGGGTAGATTCTTAGTTCAAAAGGATGCTGATGATATAAATTTCAGCTTGTATAATAAACATACAACAATAATTTACATTACATAAAGAAAATAGGTTTGACAACTTATAATGATGAGCAACTACAACATCACAATAATTAATAACTAAATGCACTGATGAACAATGAAGATCAACAACTTCCTGCAACAAATGAAAGATTATAATTATTACAAATAAATACAAGATAATTATTACAAATAAATCAAGTTGCGTGGTTTAGAAGAAGTAAACGGAGAAAAAGACACAAATGATGCGGAGAGCGACATTGTTTTCATACTGTTTAGAGATTATAACATTAGGACCCTCAATTTACAGATTTTACTAGAAGTGTAGCGTAGAGAAAACTATGCATTCTAAAGAGAATACATACAGACATACATAAACTCACGACCATTATACCTTGCGGGGTGGTCAGAATCCTTGTTACAGCTACCATCCATCATTTGAAGCGTAAGATGTAGCAAGGCTCACTTTTATTATATTGTAGGTTTCAGACTGAAATGACACGTTAAGTGGTTATAAGTGGCTAGCCATTCGCCCACAGAAACACTCCACAGAAACACTCCACAGAAACACTCCACAGAAACCTTATCCCATAGGTGACTCATGCGACACCAACGGGAAGAAATAGGTTGATCCTTACTAAGCCGGAGCCACACGGTTATTATTCTTAAGAGATTGCACTTATATTAACACATTCGTGGACACTAAGTCACCCATGTTGGATATTAATATCTTGTATAAAAATTTGGAACTACTATAGCAGCGTCTGTCATATAACATCATTGGTGCACATTATAAATTAAGTATGTGGCAGCGATTGCTATGGCAGTCGACTGCTGTAGCAGCTCTGTCATATTGCATCCTCAGCACATGGTAATGTGACAGTGATTGGCATTATTAAAGCGTCCGGTGAAACAAAAAGGAGGTAGACGATTTGGATGCTATAGTATTCATGTCCCCGAATGTGTTAAAACTCAGGATGATAGTATTCTGGAAGGTTTCCTCGTCACCACGCCCTTAACGACTATATGAGGCGGGCTATTTGATTATGTTTAGCTGTGGGTTTTTTTATTTTCTTTTTGTTTATTATGTTGTATTGTTGTATATAAAGGATGTACCACATCATACCTAATGTTAAAGACATTTCTAACTGAAGTAGGTACTTACATGGTTATTCCTAGTTTGTATGACTTAAGGTCAGACTGATTCTTCCACTGCTTTATCGTTGTGTTGGAACATCGATCCACCAAAAGCTTTTTATAACCGGATCAGTGTCTAATCTCATGCCTTCAGTTATAGCCAAGTATTCCCGTATATCCGCCAATGGCGAAGTCTTCAAATTATCAGAATGTTTATTTGCTCTCACTGTGCATAGATTTCTGAAAGTAAAATGTAAATTTATTATGTTTAACGTGAAATACAAGTAAGTAGAAAGTCGAAGAAAAATGTATATTTGACATCCAATAATACTTACATAACATTATTTTCTTCATCAAACATGCTGACATGACGATTTTTTATTGAAAACTAGCTATAATTAGCTATTTTAGTTTTGTTTATTTGAGATTTTTCCAAAATAAAATTTTAGTTTTCCGATGTCAAACATATGTCAAGTGAAAAAACCAATAGCTTCAATTTAAGAATAAAACATAACGAGTAAGCGAGACATCGCTATACCAACATTGCCAACATTATCTTCTTACTCTTCACTCGAAACGTAAGCACTTAAAGCACGCAACGAAATAGGCAAAAGATCGAATGATGAACGAATGATATTGGGGCAGCTCTAATTATTGATTCGGTGCTGCCATATTTAAAAATGATAGTTTTAACCGTATGGTAACCCAGCGAACCCGCGCCGAGACTTTGCTTTCTCTCGGTAGAGTGGCTGGCGCGCTGTCAAATCATGCTCAGCATCGCGGGATAAATGACAGGCGCGGGTATGGTTTTCGAACCCGCAGGCGCGCGTCACGCGGGTAATCATGCTAGCACTGCAGGTAAAGATGAAAACCAAATTGAAGAAAAACAAGAGATCAATAGACAAGGATAAATTACAACTTTGAGATTTACAAGGTTAATTTTTAAGAAAATGTTGGTTTTTTGGTTTTTTCTTTTCCGAATTCTGCAGTGCTAGCATGATTACCCGCGTGACGCGCGCCTGCGGGTTCGAAAACCATAC